>VYZV01002878.1:286505-300824 GCA_013401275.1 Pandion haliaetus | reverse complement strand
GTTCAGTCACTTTGGCATTGCTCTGAATTACCTGTGATTGAGTCTCTCGCCTGAAATCTGTAGAACAGTATGATGTGAAAACCACCGCCGTTTGATCAAAACATACAGCCAGGGACAGAAACCCTCCGTAATAAAATTTGGACAAATCTACATGCTTTTTATTCTACTTTTTACTCCCTCTGGGGTGTACGATCCTTAACAGAATCGGAAACTCGCCCTGAAGTATGTGTGCAGGCATAGAGGTTTTCTCTTTAAAGGAACATTTTGACTTCTAAAAAATGAAATTATTAGCAAAGACAAGGTAATTAGGCAATGACAATTCATAGAGTACAACCAATCAATAACAGAGTACATTAGCAAGACTGACAGAGGTGTGAAGCTGATACATTATAAATGGCTCTATACTGACCTGTAAAAATGCAGCATTTCCCTAACATTCGGCACAATAAAAAACTAAAATGCTATATAAGCAAGCCAACCTGAAATGACACCTAGTATTATAAATGGCCTAATCTATATGTTAATACTGTTGTATCACATAACTGCAGCAAGACTAAGATAACAATATGACTTTGGGGTTTCTATGGCTACATCCTGGGCTAACGTGCCTGAAAGGGCTTGCTGCTGACACCACACAAGCTTTCTGAGTGCTTCTCTTTGGTTATTTATGATATGATTTATGATAACGACAACATCTCCTATTTTCTCCCCTCGTCAGATACAATAAATTGCCATCGTTAATCACCGTTCTTGCTTCAGCTATGATTACAATAGTATAATAGAGCCTAGCTATGGTAATACTGTGTATTAAGGTGGTTTTTTCCCCCCCTTTAAAGAAATATGCACAAGTCGATCTTTGTATCTGATGTCAGTACCTGTAGTATTTTAATAATCTTCCCAGGAGTATTTCTGGATGAGAATTTCTGTTACAACTAAGATTCGGCACCGCTCCTCTTCCAAAGATCAAATTTATGATCTAAAGACTCAAAATCCACATCGTATTATCTGTATCTAACAATTCTCAAATATAATACGAGGGGTTTAGATGTATTTTTCTTGACAAAAGGAAAGCAGATGGTCAGTCTTCTCACTTTGCACTTCCGTATCTAATCTTCCTGGCTGAGCTTTCCAAACCAGCTTTTCAAGTATCACAAATCTTACTAAAAACAAAACCACTGAACCTAAATAAACACTTGGAAGGATTTTACAGTGCCTTTCTTTTTATATATTATGGTCTTGTGTAAGAAAATACACTGTTCTACCCTCAACAAAATCCTGTACTAAAAAACCCCAGACTTTTACAAGTATTTTAGGAAGCAACTATTTGTACCTCCTAGCAGAGGAAGAAACTAAGTATTTATTACACCGGGGTACCTGTACTTCTGCTGTACTAATATTTTTTACCTGGCATTGCAGAACTTGTTTGAGTCCTTCACAGATTTGCAACCTACATATGCATTCAGGTACTTGGATTTGGAAGTGAGAAAATACAGTGATTATTTAATATCTTATTTTGCAACAGAGCTAAAGAACCCCAGAAATGGTAAGGCACAATTGTCCCATAGACATCACATACTTCTTTTACCATATTACTTCAGACCTTACCCTTTCTTCCCAAAAGGTAAAAAGCTTTGCTTTCTGTGTAACGCACCCATGGCAGCAGAACTGTGGTTTAGGGCACAGGTGCTAGAATTGAAGAGTCGCATTTCTTGTTCTCGGGAGTCTCAGACAGCAAGTAAGAGACAGACATGATGGCCCAATGGGATATTTTAGATTGTATTAATAAGCATATTTCTATTTATATTGCTGCTATAAATAGCTAACATGCCCTTCAGCCCAGTGATCATTTAGTACCCGACTCATTATTGGTTTTGTGGCAAAGGTAGAAGAGATGGCAGGGGAGAGAGTGGCAATATTGATCAGCACAGGGAAGATGTTTGACAGATAAGTGGTAGAACGGAAGAAACGGGAATATGAAGACAGTGGTCTCCTATTGAATGATTAGCTCATCTCAAAGCTCAGAGGATAGCATGGACACCGCTGTGCTAGGTGTGCCACACCATCCACGTGGAGAGAGAACACCTCTGCCAGACAAGGTCTGCAATCAGCTACAATTACCTGCATCTGCCTGTGACTTGCTTTACTCCCTCAAAAGTAAATCTGGGCTATTTGTGGCATTAATCTGTTGTATACTTGCTCACATGCAGCTTCTGAAAAAATGCATTACCAGAAGGAAGCTTTGGCTCAACACAACTTAAAGACTATCATCACTCTTGCTATGCGGACAAAGATGCAACTTTGCCATCGTAAAAAGGCTCTGAGTGTTTATATCACCTTCAAATAACTTTTGAGTTCCACAACTCATTTGGCCATTAATTGCCTTTCCTCTCTTCTTCCTATTGTGCATTACTTGCAATTGCAAGGGCACATTCAAAACCAAATGATAAGCTGCTCAGGGCAAGAACCGTATCTGTATTTTTCAAAGTGCTTTGGTTACTTCTGGGCACTATAAAAAAACCCCAAACAACAGAGCACATATTTAGAGACTTTTCCATCTATTTGATTGTCTTCATTGGATAAGAAAGGGAAATTAAGCATTTTGTCAGCAACAAAAATATTTTATAACAATGAGAGAGACAGGGGGAGGGAGAAGTTTATTTTAATATATGAATTGAGATGTATAAAAATGTCAAAAAGATCCTGTGCTCTAGAATAAACTGGAAAAAGTCTGTCTACACTGTTAGGCAAACATACTGATCTGCAGTATCTATCCATAGTGGCACAAATTAACATTAACTCACTGAAATTTAATTAAAAAAAAAAAACCAAACCACAAACCCTGCCATTGACTAGAAACTCCCACTAACGCAAACAGAGTTACTACATATTCAAAGTAAAAAAAGGCACGTGTTCGCCCTCTCTCTTAATGTATGTATGCACACCATACCTGAAAGTGTTTACCAAGTCTTCCAACTGTTGGGAATGGGTGTATCAGCTCATTTCTTTAAGGATACCAGCAGCAATCAGGAATGCTTTTGCCATCCAGAGCAATGCGTTTATTCAAACAGTTGCTAACTCAGAAATACAAATGCAGTTCCAGCTTACGACTTTGTCTGAACAGCATCCAAAGTCTTCACAAATATGTGCTGACAACGCACCCCCTGGGATTTCAGTACTCTGAATTGGTAGTGGTGTGTCTTGGTACACACATGAAAACCCACATTTGCTGGGAAGAATTCTGAGATACAATACGAATCCCATAACAAATACAATCTTCTTGATCTAGCAGAGAAGGAAATCACTGATGAGAAGGCTTTAATAAAGCTTGACAAGCCTCAAAATTAAATTTGCTGGGAAGGGTTCACCCCCGAAACAGATACTTTCAAGTGGTCTTCACGAAAGAAGCCAAGGAAAGACTTAAAGAGAGGAAAATGTTTACTTTAAGAGGTTTTTTTCTTACAGCTACAAATCCAATTAGTGACTCTCTTTGTCTTTCAGCCTCTCTGCTTTATTCTGTATGGGAGCACATGTGTGTCCCTGGCTCTCCCTGTAACCCTGCCCTGCAAAAGGTGCCCATAGGCAGAGAGAAAACTAATCAGGGCAGTGTGATCACCTACACAGCAGCACTTCTCAGGCGGCACTCAACAGCCATTTGAAACCGGATCGGACAGCCCTACACTACGGTGGGTTCAAAATGCTGCTGTCAGCACCACTGGAAAAGAAGTGCTATAAGAGCATGGGGTGACCGTGCTGAGTAATAATTCTGCGGGCAGCTTCCCACTCCAGCAAGGAGCCCAGTTCAGGAGGCTGTAGGAAAATTTAAACCACATCCAATTTAAAACCTCTGCTTTTTTTCTGGTGACCTTATAATTTTTCAGGGACAGCTGCTAAAATCTATTGCTTCTTTCCATAGGACCTCATGGATCACAGCAACATCTTCAAATAAATCTCACTTCCAAGGGAGCTCAGAGGCTAAAAACAGAGTAAATGAGTCTGTTAGATGCTCTCACCATACAAGAGCTTTTCTGGGGGGCAACTGGAAAGACCTCGTGGTCTTTTGCAAAGCCACAGCCATGAAACAATCCTACGCTTCTGCACTTGCTGCAAGCCTTTGTAGGACAATTAAGCTAAGCAAAAAGCAGTGAAAAAAAAAAAAAACAGAGAAAAAGAATAAAAGAGAGATTCAGAGATAACAGAGTCCTGCATGTACACTAGAAGAGCTGGGCATGAAGGTGTAATGATTTGTGATACCCTCCTCTTGATATCGCTCGCAGTGGATGCAAAATAACAGAGGACGTTTTTGTGGAAACACTAGGCAAGTTTCAAAATATTGTCTCCGTTTAGAAACGTTCCAACCCATTTTTTAAATAAAAAATTACAGCTCCAACAATGACCTCAAAGCCAACATTGCATGATGCTGCACTTTACACTCAACTCATTCTTAAGTCCGCAGTAGCCTTCATTTTGATGCAAGGTCTGCCCCAGTGCTCCCAATGACCTTGGCAAAATTCTTAAAACAAAACAAAACCAAAACCAAAAAACACACAAAAAAACCTTCAGGACCTCAGGCTCTAAAGCTATTTTAGAATTAGCTTTGAATAATTGTCCCACAATAGGAGTTTTCTTGATTAATTGCTTAAGATAAGGCCTCCTTTTCCTTGCTGGCCTCCAGTGACTCCCTCTACTTCCCATAATCACTTTTGTCTCAGTCTCCTGTTCACTGGGAACTGCTAAGAGAAAAATCGGAGATACACCAACTCCATTACCTGAGGATTAGCCATGAGATAACCCTATGTATTCCATTACTGACCATCATTATTTGAGTAATTATTCAATCAAGTTTAGACTGTGTGAAAGATGCACTAATTGTTTTGCAAAGCTTGCCCAAGCGGTATATCTAAAGGATGCAACTTGTGTCCTTTAACAAAACAAAAATGATGTGCTGATTGCAAAGGAAAATGAGAAGTGGTTTTGTATCGAACTCCGCTTTTTTTAAAAAAAAAAAACTAATTAGGCTTAACTAGGAGTTAAGGATCTATTTTGATCAAGTTTCTGCACAAGCTGGATTGTACACATATTTGATTACAGAAATTTTGCAGGATATTGCTTTTCCATCTGAATTATTTAAAAAATGCTACTCAGCCATTAGTTTTCTAGCACTTTATGAGATAAGCATCCTGAATATAGGGAAAGCAGGGACAGTGGAGAAACAAAGAGCCAGTAACCAGCAGGCTTAATTTAAACAAACTTGTGCACACACATCAGTACTAGACTCGGAGGGCTTGATACCCTGATTTAAACTGAATTAATGTCTTTTAGCTAAGTAATATTTTTCTTGGACACACAGGAGAAATGAAAAAAAACTATGAAAACAAATTTAGCAAAGGAATTGGCTTCAGTAGGCAGTTTTACGTAACATTAACTTTCCACTCAAGACATTAAAAAAAAAAAAAAATCCTTCATTTTAGAGTTGTCGGATTCCCATGTAATCATCCCGTTTTAGGGACCTGAGACTGGTACACTACCAGGTGACTCCCTGACGGGAGAGAACTGAAATTCCCAAGGATACCAGCCAATGCTCTACAAAGGCCCCTGAAGAAGCTACAAACTAAAGACAACTCCTTCATCTTGAGATACAAAACTTCCCTTAGCTATCAAATGCCACAAAAGCATTTACAGCTAATGCAAAATTAATCTGCAACTATTTGATCTTCTTGTTGCCACACTTTCTAAACTTGTGTTCTTAAAACTGCCACTGTCAAACAAATCTAGAGCCTGTATTTTTAAAAGCCCATCAACCTTCCAGCTCCAGCAGATCTCATGTAATACCTCATATAAGCTATTTTCTAGACATAGACTGTCTTCCAGCTCTTGGCTAACGCAGATAAAGCTTCCACATGGCTTCCATAAACTCAGACCTTTA
This sequence comes from Pandion haliaetus, assembly GCA_013401275.1. NCBI lineage: Eukaryota > Metazoa > Chordata > Aves > Accipitriformes > Pandionidae > Pandion > Pandion haliaetus. Next base: position 294,901 of record VYZV01002878.1, on the reverse strand, counting down.
CCACCTCTGCCTTCATGAGTTTTGTGGGGTGGAGGGGAGATTTATCTATGGGAGTGAGCACAAACGGTTGGTATTCTCAGGATTCAGGCAGAACGAAGTGTGCTCAGCCGTGGCGAGGAAGCTCCTTCCAAGCTAGGATTAAAGCNGGCAGAACGAAGTGTGCTCAGCCGTGGCGAGGAAGCTCCTTCCAAGCTAGGATTAAAGCCAGTGGTAGGGAAGCTTGGGTTTTAATGGATAAATTGTTGCAGAGTACGCTCAGCCAAACACCTCTGCTGATGAACAGGACTTGAAATTTGGTGGGGAGGGGATTATCTTCCTGCCCTGGCATGTAATTTTTAAGAACACCCTCCTATTAATCTAGTTACGTGCCAAATAGTAAGCAGCAGTTTGACCCAAATCCTATTAGCAACAACAATCTGTTGTTACCTCCTCTCCCCAAAATGAAATATGCTTTGTGTTACAGAGAAATAAATTGAAATGCTGGAGGTTTTCTGCATTGATTTCTCCTACCTCCTAATTCAAATTGCAAATTCACGGGGCAGGGACCTGAATTATGTTTGTAAAGCATCACCTTCACCCACACTGCTGAATGAACAAAAACAGCTCTGGAGATTTTCTTTCCCACTTCTTTGTTTCTTCTTTTTGTTCTGATTCTCTGTTTTCTCTCATCCTTGTATTTTTCCTCCTTTTGTTTGGTCTTCATTGCCTGCCCCTTCCAAAACCCAGAAAATACTAGTTTTTCCTGCCTTTTTTACAGGTTTTCTGCCTTTTCCTGGCTCTCACTCTAAGCTTTCTCTTTTGCTAACATTTAGCAAAAAGCTAAAAACTAGAAGAGGGAAGAACACATTTGCTTTTTGTGTCACTTGGGATATTTTCATGAAGGAGACTGGTGGCTAAATGCAAGACTGAAGCAAAGGGTGTGGGACAATACATCCAGGAAGCCCGTGAAACACAGAGAGGAGATAAAGAGGAGTTACATTAAACAAGTATTTCAGGGGCAAAATGAGGAAGATGGGACAAACAAGGATGTTGTGGATGCATGGTCAAAACAGCTGTGGAACAAGCCAGAATGTGAATGGGCAGCAACCACCTGCTAGTTCGGTTTCTCCACCACATGATGCTAAATCCTGCAAGTTTTGGTCCTTGAACACTCGTTTAGGGAGAGTCTTTTCACTCCCAAGTTCTTCCATCTCACACCTGTCACTGCAGATACTGTGGCTTCATTTCTTATGCACATNCAAAAAAAAAAAAAAAAAAAGCCTGAGGATAGTCTTAGATAAGAACCTGTTCAGATGTGACGTATCTCAGCAGTTATTAAAAAGTATACACCTCATTCTCATGAAGCATTCATTACTTTCAGAAGGGAAAACTTTCAGAAAGGAATATAACTTGCAGATCCTGCTTTATTTTATATATTATATGTTATAGTAGAAAGCAGGAATAGCTGAAAAATCCCAGTTTGGTAACTAAGTTTACAGATGTCTTGCTTAAAATGGTGAATTCAGTGTCACCATGCCAAACCACGAGAATACATCTGTCTAGCACATTACGGCCAAGATGAATTAGCTTACGATCTTTTGCGTTTTTCTGGTTTCTAATATAATGCTCAAGAGGATGAAGTTGCTTGCAGTGATCAGCAACTTGGGACACATGCTACCGACACTGTCTAACGTAGACTACCTTAGAGTGTGATTGCATGTTACCCTTGCTTCAAGCACAGTCATGCTCTGACGTTTGTCCCACAACATCCAGTGGCCGTGCAGCCACAGGGCAGATCGGTTCAGTGAGCTGAAGGAAAAGCCAAATTCTCCTCTTCCTCCCCCCTGAAAAAAACAACTTTTAGCCTAATCAACTTGTTTAACCAGCTCAAAGGAAAGTGGGAGAAATGATCAGCCAGAGATGGGAGCACACCTGCTCCTCTTGGTTGTATCCCACCACTACAGCAGATAAACCTTCCACCCAGTACATAGCAGCCTACGTCAGACACGGGGCTATCAGTCCTCTGACTTAAAAGAATGGCACACGATGAAAACACAACATTCAAGGTCAGTATATCACAGTATACCTACACGATTTCTGTTGCTAACTTTGCTTTTTGTATTTTAGTAGACTTATGAGCCCTTTCAGGTGAGATAGGACTTCCTTCATCTTAAGGGTAGATACAGATGCTTGTGTACCGATTCAGCCTCTTGCAGCAGATGGAGAAAGTTCAGGAGTAGACTTATTCAGATCTCTTACTTTGCAGTAGGACAGAGGATCCTTTTTCCAACTGGGGCAGGAGATTTACTTATTCCTGAGTGGCATCTTTGACTCAGCAGAGATTGCTCCTCAATTTAGCTTGTTTTGTTTCTCTCTCTTAACACCATATTATTCCCTAATAAAGTGGGAGAAGGAAAACACCTTCCTCTTCCTTCCCACCAAGAACTGTCACTGCTCAGAGCTGAGAGACAGCGGAAGAACTTCAGATAGTGCCTAGAAATCTCTCTCAAAGATGAAATATCACTGAAACGTACAAAAAGGACCTGCCACCACTTCTTTTGCAGGGAGCTAAAGAGCATTTAACAAAGAATTTCAGATCCACAAATATTTGAGTTTGTTTCACGTGCTCAATAAGACCCTGGTGGACATCAAATTCTTGTTTTATTTCTGAGCTTCTCCCCCCTCCTCCACCATTTCTAGGCTACAGAAACAAACACAAAACATTCTTGTACTCTGTGTACACCCAGGAACTCATTAAGTTCAATCGAAATGACCTCCAGAACTGCGGGATGAAGTAACAAGAAAAATAAAGCATCAGGAATTTTAATACAGTAACTACTTGCTTCCCTTTGCCATAAATTCTTTATGGGTCTCTACGATACATCTGCTACCATAGGATAAATATCTTATGCTCTGGCTATTAAAGGTTTCCTAAAAAATTCTAAGATTTACTCAGCTATCTGCATGGAAAGCTGTTTAAAAAAATCTAGGTACCTTACAGGGAGAAAGAAATCTAACCATAAAATCTGTAAGCAAGAACAAGGACACCTTCTTAATCCTCTAAGGAAGAAAGGTGTTGTCATGACTTGCATCTATGCCTTCTGCAAATTAGAAAAGAAAAAATATAGTCAGTTATGGTCAAAAGCCTAAGGAACTGGGAGGAGAAAAGACAGGTAACAATTTTAGTCAGGACACCTGAGAAACTGTAAATACATTATTTCTATTTTCAATATGCTACACCACCGTGAGAGAGTATTACCCTTGACATATACCAGACGTGCTGAATGACAGAGTGGCAAAAAATATCATTTATCATAAGCAATATGATTAATAAGCTCTATGACTGCTCAAGAATAGCAGGTATTTAGAGACACAAGATACCTGATTCAGAATAGAAGTCTAAATTCATTTTTGCTCAGAAATAATGTTTTTGCCAAGCCACTGTTTTGGGAATTTTCTATTATCAAGACCAGATATTTCAGGACAACCTGCTCATAGTATGGCCACATATTTTTACAGGCTCTTCATCCACAAATGGCAAAGAATTTGCACATACAAACAAAATCAGGGGTCTCATCTTACACAGGAAAAAACAAACAAGGCTCAGAAAGGACAAACTATTTATGCATAGTCACTGTCACATACAAAATACTAGTGGCAGAGCTGAAAATTAGAAGTATAGGACGACTTTGGAAATCTAATACTGAATCTACCAGCTCACCTTTTGCTTAAAAGAAGGTGTAATCTGGCCAGTCAGATATTTTTTATATAGTCAGAAGGAGAAAGAATCCATCTCTCACTCCTTGGATTAGGGGAGATACCTTAAAAAAAGGAAATGGTGTTTGTTCATCTGCAGTATGATCCTGCATCTCTCCTTAGGAGAGACAAGCTCCTCCTGCCACTGAAACTGTTAGTAGTTTCTTCTGGCAGAAAGAGTAGTTTAATTCCTTGCAATTCATTAGCTACTTTGGTCACTGGGCTATGACCGATTTGGGAATGACCATCACTTTGTGGCTGATGCCCCATTGAGAAAAAGTATAGTTTTTAATTTTCAAATACCTTGCAAAAGGACTGTGAGATTGCAACATCCACATTTCGTAGTACATCCTTCTCCCCGCCTCCCCCCCCACCGCCAAGTGCAGATTAGGATGGGGAAAGGGATGAATTATCTCTGGAGAACTATAAAACATAGAATTGATTTTTGGTAAGAACTCCAAGGAAGTTCTTAATACTGCCTTATCTTTGCGAGTAATATAGAAATGTTCCTCCACTGAGTGCCTATCTTCGAAGCTATCCTTGCCAATGTTATCTCTACAGAAAAGCAGCTTTGAAGAATAGAAAATAATATATGTTCCCCATTGGTTGAAACAGAGTTGTGTCAAAACTTGTAATACAGAGTTTAGCTTCTACACTAGGTATTTCCCTAACTTAGGGGAATTCAACAAGTTCACTGCTGTGACACTAGCATGAGGCCAAGATAAGATTTGCCCATCTCGGACAACTAAATTTAATAACTGTGATGCACTTCAGAGCACCTGCACAAACCTAATGGATGTGACATCGCCCCGATTCACCAAGTCTTGCATGTTAATATTTTTATTACAGTGTGAATTTGTGAAGTTCCTTTAAATAAATTTTAAAAATTCATTAAGTATTCTTGAAGAAAGGCAGCGAAGTCTAGGTTTAAAAGGAGAAGCAATCTCCTATTAGACTAGTAAGAAGAAATGGGAAAAATGGACGTAGTTTTGGATACACAAGTTATTCACCAGGACAGAGGCTTGTGCGCTTGAAAGTTTTTCGCTTTGTTTTTTTTCCTGACCACAACAGGACATCTAAGAGGAGATACTACCTCCTCCTACAAACTCTCTGATCCTGGCTGCAACATTATCAACACAAATATTGGACTGCCCCTCCCCTAATAATTTAGGGTAGTCCCCCTACCCAGCTTCTGAGCTTTTATGTCAAATGGTCGATTTTCTGAGAAACAGAAGCCTTTGATTCAAAAGTTCCCATTTCTAAGACAGGCTCATTTAAATGTGCATGAATCTCGGAATGTCATCTTCTTGCCAGTCGAGGGTTACGCTTATGTATAATACTTTCCTCTTTATTTTCAGCCCTTGACAACTTGCAAGGAAAATACACACAGAAAGCATCTTGCAGCTCCTCTAAAAACAATCCTCTGCCGCAGCCGAGCAGTCTGTGAAAAAGAAGAACTTTTTGGTCATCTGCCGAAGCCAGTAATTCTGTTCTTTGGACTCCCAGGATTTCTGCTATCTGATGGAATATTTAAGCGGAGACTTCATTCCCCCGGTGGAGTGCCGACGGCTCAGCCACTCCACTCTGGCGTTCAATGAGCTCTTGTGTTCTATTACAGAAGAAATGCGATTTTCTGCCCAGCTGGAAAATGATACTTCTTCCTAGTGCAGAGATTTGTACCCCAGTCTAACCCATCTAAATAGGTCACAGTCACATTTTCACACTACTACCAATATATCCCTTCAGAAAATGCAAAAGCTTATTGCACCCAGGGGAAAGACTATCTAACGTGGAATACTGCAGACTCTCTCTTTAGAGAGGAAAAATAAATAAATCAAACTAAGGAACATGTTACATCTCTCTATAAAACCTCTTCCTCCGATGCGGTGGGTTGGAATAGCCCTCCTGTATCTCTTTCTCTCATCAACTTTCCTATTTCAAGGAGATTTGAAGGCCCCTCTCTGCCAGTGACCAGATCGGCGGTGCTTGACAAGACACAGCTCTGCACCTTATTCCCACCCTCTATCAAATGGGGATTACTTGTATTTTTTCCCGGAGTGCTTTGAGCTCTCTGGGTGTACCAGGAAGCCTTATTTATTCATTTGCCTGCCCCAAATGAAACAAGCTCTGTCAATCCTACTGGGCAGGATGCTATAGCGTTACTGTTCTATACGGTGCAAGTCTGCCAAAAAAATGGAAGATGTCCAAAAATATTAGGAGTTTGAGGTCTGGTGAGATGTCTTGAGGAAACAAAAAGTGTGACATGTTGTTTAGTTTCTTCTTCAGATGTCTTCTGTGCATGCTTTTCTTACGCTGTTTTACCAAATACACTAATTAAGCACTGGTTAATGTGCCCTTCAAAAGCACACGCTGTTCCCAGCTACCCTGGTGTAAATCTGGACTAAGCTTAAAAAAGCCAAGAGAGTTAAACCCTGCATCTGAGCGGACTGAAACTTTCAGTGTCAAAATACATTTGAGGTAAAATGAATCAAAACATGGAGAAATGGGATGCTCAGAATTGATTTTTCCAACAAGGCATTTACAGGCACTCCAAACACAATCTCCACTTCAAACATAAAATAGTCATTGTGCTGATTTGTTACAGTATGATTTGCTAATGTATTTGATTCCACATTATCTGAAACTCCTAGTTATCCGAGGTCTCATCTTCTTAATGGAAGGGAATGTACAAAAGCGGAGCACTCACTTTATCACACAATATATTATCTGTACAAATTGTTACTCATTCAACAGACAAACTTAAAAACCAAATTATGGTTGACTATCAATTTGATACTCTGCAGCAGAAAACACTGCTTAAAGCCTGATAGCTTATAAAGCCTTTTAATGACATTTCTTGGCCTTACAAAATACCAGATCTTGACTACATACTAGAACTCGGTAGAAAGCTCCCATGAGAAGAAAATTTTTGCTAGTTGGCTGTTGCAGCTGAGACCTTACCAAATATTAAACAAATACTGTACTGTGGGCTAAGATATCAATATTATAAAAATGTTTCTTGGCATAATATCCCACTGCTGTACCAAAAGCAAAGATTCCTGCTAAAGCAACATGCTGTGTATCTCAAAGGAAATTATTTTGGAAGCAAATTTCACAGGCAACCCTGCACCAAAGACACCGATCCAGCAGCCAGTGAATTTTAATTATCTTTGCTTCACCACAGATGCCTCTAAACTAAGTTGCCTGCAATATAAATTCAGAGCCTTGCCTCAGTTTCCCCCATTTTAGAGACTGCAGAACCTACCTGAGAACTGTGCATTAAAAGTCAAACACGGACACATAATTTGCCAAACACGTGTATGTGCACACATGCAGAAATGCAATTGCTCTTCCATTCCAACAGGTTTTCTGCATTTAACAATACAGAAAAGTAATGCTAGAGTTATTACTATTAATTTAGATATTCCTACATGGTAGTAAATAATACTTTCAAAAGCACATGCGTTTTTGCCTTCAGCATAGGTATTTTTGAACTCAGGGCCATATTCTCAGCAGCACTTCAGTAGTCTAGGAGTAACAATCCCAGTAACTTTCAGCAGAAATATTCTTAATTGAGATATTTCTTAAGACACTCAGAAGAACCTACCTTAACTGGCCAACTCCTTTAATTAAAACTTATTAGAAGTTCTAACTTGCAATGAAAATTCTGTAATAAAAATGGTAAACCTCACATCTCATTCTACAGATTTTCATCAGGATATAAGCCAGATCCTAGTCATATAGTATCAGACATGCTATTAACAACACAGCACACTACACAGTTTACTGAATAAAAATTCAGGCCCATAGTACAGTGACAGATATTTGGATGCTACTGGGCAGTTCATGTTATAAACAGAGGCATTTCTCTTGAAAGTTCAATAAGGTTGAAAGCCAAAACAGTGATACGGCATCAAGGATTTATCATCTAATAATAAAAGAGTGTTTGTTCCTCTGGATCTGCTCCTAACAAGTGGAGTCTCATGCTGAAAGAGCAGGTTCAGTAGGCATGCAGCTTTTCAATTGCACTCCTTATTGTATGCTTTATATTAAAGAAAGCAATTTAACTTTTGAGGACAAGAAAATTATCTTGAAACTGAAGTCCTGCCTAAGCTCAAGGCCAAGCTAGAAAAAGAACATATAAAATTATTAAAAGGTCTTCAATTATTACTATAGCTGGAACACTCGCAACAGCTATAATTCAGGGTGCCTACACATTTTAATTATAACCCCCATTTTCAGCAGGTTATAGCTTTCCCTATGATGCTAAAATTTATCAAGGCTGGCCTGTCATAGTCTTTTTGAAAAACCCCACAAGTTTAGGCCATATTGCTCACTCCTGCTCAAATCATGGGAAAGTAGAACAAAACTAAAAGTAACTGCAGTTCTGCTGCCCCACAAGCGACAGAGCAGAGGTGGAAACCACTTGAGCAACCTCTCTTAATGGTGCTTTGGAATTTTTTGGTGAAAACTAGGTGTTATGGGTTTGTGTGGCGCGGTTTTCCCTTGGTGGCAGGGGAGGGGGGCTACAGAGGCGGCCCCTTTAAGAAGTTGCTGGAACTATTCGCCGCCCCAAAATGTCGGACCCGCGCGCCAAAATGTCGGACCCGCCTCTAGGCGGGGAGTGACGGTGGCAGCGCCTCTGGGAAACATATTTAAGA
>VYZV01002878.1:249320-286325 GCA_013401275.1 Pandion haliaetus | reverse complement strand
TTGGAGCAGGGAACGAGAGAGGAATCTTCCCCCTGAGGAAAGAAGCGGCAACGACGATGCGTGGCGAGCTGACTCAACCCCCATCCCCGATTCCCCTGCGCCGCCGGGGGGAGGAGGTAGACAGCATCGGTAGTGAACTGAGCCGGGAAGGCGGGAGGGGTGGGGGGAGGTTGTTCTGATGTTTGGTTTCCCTTCCTAATACCCTTGTGTTTTGTTTCTGTTTTGATTTGTAGTAAATTAAATTGATTTTGTTTCTTCCCCAAGTTGAGCCTGTCTTTTGCCCGTGACCATAAGTGGGGAGTGATCCCTCCCAGTCCTTGTCTCGACCCACAAGCCTGCCTTTTGTTTGTTGGTTTTTTTTCCTCATCCCAACGTGGCCAGGCGAGGGGGTGGGGGGGGAGTGAGCGGCTTCGTGGTGCTTTGTTACCGACTGAGCTGACCTGAAACCACGACACTAGGTATGGTATCATTGAATCCACGCATGTAAATTCAATAAAGTATAAAATAATGAAAGCAAGAATTTACACGGCTGTCAAAGCAATGTGAAACAGAGGGACACCATCCTCCGAGAAGCTGTGTTGTACCAGGCATATACGTGAATTAATCGGCCCTACGTCCACAAGTACAAACGAGGCTTCCTACTTAAACAAGTCAAGGCTTTTAGATCCTTGCCTCACTCCTTATCAAGCAAAAGTGAACAAAACTGGACTCTGCAGAAATGATTTAGGACAGCATTTTCTGGACCTCAATTTTCTACTCATTGACTTTCCTACAGTAGTAAAGCCCCTTGCCCGTCCATGCAAGCTTTGATGCAAGGCACAACTCTGGTCATGTACAGAACAGACCAATCTGGTAGCGTGCAGCCAAAATTAATCCTTTTGTTTATTTTTGTCTTTTAAATATCCAAATTAACGTAAAACCATCCTGAGACAGTGACAGGGATGCCTACCAACTTTCAAAAGACTGGAAGTGCTTTGAGTGGAGTTCCCTATCTTTGACAGTGCAGATGGGCCCGACTGATGATCCACTGCTTGTGTATGTCTTAGAACAGAAAAACCAATCTGCTGCCCACTCTTTTACAGCAGCACATCTGGGGAATACCTGGAAATTCAGAGCAGGCTGAATAACTTGCTCTGGCCAAGGTGTCTCGCTCCCGTTGTTTTCCTTTCCTAGGTCTGCTCAGAAATGAGCAGCGATTTCCTGGGCACACAGGCCGGCCTGCAAAGGCACAGTCAGCTTTAAACTGGGAAGCACTGGACAAGACGGACATACAGAGATCACTTGTACTGGGCTTCAGCAGTAAGTTCATTCACATGACATATACTGCTTAAAATTTTGTTGCTGTTCTAAAATGCTCCTCTGGATTCTGAACTATTCAATGTCAAGTATAATATTACAAGTGAATAAGATTAAAGCAGAAAAGAATCTCATATATACACAATGACAAGTACCTACAACACTATACACCAGTGTCTAAATAAGATACTAAGTGCCTGGATGTAAATATCAAGCAAAACTACTATATTGTAGTTTTGTAGAAGCAGATTTGCCAAATGAAGCTCCAGTAAATCACTGCTCTGAGTGCACAACCTCATGCTGCATCCTTTCCTGTTTACAGAGTTCTGATAAGTCAAATATTAATGATATCGTGCACTTAAGAAATAAGTTGTGACCGTCTCCGGCAATGACACGTTAAGATTCTATGTCCAACCTCACCACCGGTATTTCCTGACTATTTTGAGCTTAACAAGTATAACCTCATACATCCCAATGTTTAAAAGAATGATGTAACATAATAGTAGCATTGAATTTATGATTGTTTTTAATAAAGCAGCATCTTGGAGAAACCAGCTAACAACAGAACTCCATTGTGGTAGATACTGTCCAGACTTAACCTGAAAAGCCCTCAGTCAGAACAGTTTACAAATCAAATACGGAAGACATACCTAAGATGAAGGACAGGAAATATTACTGTAGTAATACTGATTTATGGAGGAAGTGACCTACCTAAGGTCACAAAGCAAGTCTGACCCTGATCTTCCGAATCCCAGTCCACTGCACTAATTGCAAAACTGTTCTTCATCTTCCTCCCGAGACAAGATACTGGCATAGCAAGGTCGATGCTGCACCAGGAGAGCTCAGGGCTCCAGTCGGGCAAGGCAACAAAACAGTTTTACAGCTGCAGACAGCAATGATAATTTTAAGGACAGGAAGATAAAATATTTAGTTGCCTTTCCCCTTTGCCATTTTGTCTCAATTTTTCTGGTTTGGAAAATACAGCTCCAACAGTCTGTGCAGGTTCTCAAAGGACTTTTTACATGAAGTACAGGATCTTCATTCGTGGACTAAAAAGTTTTATTCTCACACAATACTCAAAACCCACAACTGTAATGTCCCTTCTACACCCTCTGTGTCCAGAAAATTTAGCATATAGCATTATCCTACCACCCAGCAGCAAGTTCTCTATACGTAACATTCTATTTATTTGCAGGCTATACTGGTGTATTAGGTGCATTTTTAAAGAATTACATCACACTAAGCGATTAAAACACCCATTTCACAGGTGGACATACAGAGAATAAATGACACAATACGACTGCTGGATCAGCTGAAGGCTCAACACAAATTCAAAGAGCTCTTGAAGTAAGACTCTTTATTCACAACGATGAACTTGCAAGATGTGCAGAGAAACCTGTTAAAAATGCATTTAACAGGATCCACTATACAGAAAACAGTCACTGCAAAGATAAGTGGTCCAAGACCTTCAACTTACACCGCCTGAAGCTGATGAAGAACAGTAAAACAGGTCACCTTTAGGCTAGGGCAGAAGTAGCCACCCCTCCAGCGGCTCTAGCTCCCCTGGATGCTGATACGGCATTTGTATTTAAAATATACAACGCCAAGTTATTTTAGGTCAGTCCTAAGGAATTTAAGCACCGGTTTAGTTCTGGTTTCACTGGGAAGTTCTCTATATTTAAGCTGCTAATGTAAATCAGCATTATGATGATTAAACCATAAGCATCGCAACGCCCTTTCAGCAGACATAGACTGAAAAAACATGGAGCTTGGAAGCCAACAGGTGTCCTTGTTAGTTTATTTTTGTCTCCATCTCCTCGAAAGAAAGCAAAGAGCTCAGGTTAGCACAGGATCAATTAAGAGCCTATTTTAATTGAGTGGAAGCCAAGCTTTCCTTCAGAGCTATATGGACTCTGTATTTGCTGATCAGACGGATTTCTCCCTTGTGTGGCTCTTCAGGAAAGTTTCCTTGCTTGTACGCGGGAGCTGGAGAGACTCAGACATCAAACCTTAATTGCTGGGCCAAGTTTTTCTTTAAGATGATTTTTAGGTACCTTTAAACTTTTAATTTAAAACACTAAAAACAAATAAGAGGTCAGCTCTTCAAACAGTCTATGTTAAACAAGAGCATTTATAGGGTTACAGCTAAGGAAACAAGCGCATTTATAGGGCTGCAAGAGAAAGGCAACTTGAGCTTCTGCTAGAAGTGAAAGGGGTGGGTGGGCAGGGAAGGGAACATATAGAAGGTTTCGGGTAGTTCTTGTATGACCTGCATATTTTGACTTCTGATTTTTCTGCCTATCAAATGGTAAAATGCGCAGACTCAACAAGTAAAGGGATTGAAATCACTGCAGGGAAAAAAACCTGAAAATATAGGCTTGTTATTCTCTGTTGGAGCAGCTTGACTAGAAGATGCTGGCCTGGGGGAGAAGAAAGGACCACCATGGTTAGGAACCCAGAGCAAGTAATGCTGGTAACTTTTAACTGCAGCTGGTTTGCAAGCCATGCACCTCACTAAAACAGGAAAGCACCAGGATATCCTTGGCGTTACCTGGACTAAAACCCATTTCATCCAGGGCTCTTACAGAACAAAACAAGGTAATAACTAACTAACTAAATAAATAAATAAAATCACACGCATTGTCCACCCTGTAAAATCCACGAAAAGAAGTTTTGCTCTTGCCTTCTCTCCCGCCCCTCTCCCTGCAGCCTGGCGCCAGGCTCAGCCCAGGGAACAAAACCCACGTCCTGATGACCGGTATTTTCAGAGGCAAAGCCATTGACGACACGCAGCCATGAATACCTTCTCCTCTTACTGTAGGGAACGAAGAGCGGTCGGGTGGCGTTATTGTTTTTACCCGGTTACATCCTCAAGCCTGTCATCGGGTATAGAAGAAGCCTTTATGCAGCAGTTGTACCGTCCCATTTCCTGGCTTCTGTCAAGCTTAACAAAACCCAAGTACTAAACACATTTTATGCCTTGGAGTATCAAATGTTCTTTGCTATCAGTCGAAATGGAGCTCTGTTCATTTTCATTATTGCTTCATATGAAAATGTTAGCTCTATTCATATTCCATATTCAAGATGTTTAACCTGGGTTCACTGTATGAAAAGTCAATCATGTGTGCATAAATTCAATATATTTTCCCCATTTACTGCAGTACAATGAATATCTTACAGAGAGCAATGTTTGTGTACTGATTCAAAAATATTATCTCTTTCTTTTGCCCAATTTATTTTGTATTTATTTGAGGTGAGGCAGGTATATTTGGGTTACATAAGCTTTATCATTGCTCAGGGTTTATTATGTTTAGCACAAGAAAGAAAGGCGGTGTAAGAGAAGGAAATAAAAAAATCCATCTTCGAAATCATGCCAGCGAGTGGGAAGAAACACTTTTGCTGATAAACAGGAAATATTTTATTTCCAAAGTTAACATTCTTAAGTAAAAAAACAAACACTTCAGCTAAATTTGTGGGTTTTAAAACAAACTGTGGAAAACATTAAGGGAACTAAATAGAAACCATCTTTCAAGATGGTAAAACTAGGACAACTGCAAACATGAGGTATTAAACAAGCCATGACAACGAACATACACAACAGCCAATTTTAACACCAATTAAACATGTATGTGATCAAAACCTGAAAAAAAACCCCAACTTTGAGAAACGTCAATCAAATTATTACGTAATAACATAAACTGTTTACATTATTATTTATATTTCAGGAAATCACACGTGCTCCAACTAGCATCCAGAGTGTTCAAAGCACCCTACAACCTACAAAAAAGATAAACGAAGTAAAACCTTGCTCCAGAAAATGCGTGGCACAGTCAATGATTACAGAAAGCTGGGGTAGAAGGGCAAGAGAAGAACATTTAATTGATGCAACTCATCTCGGAAAACCAGCAAACGTTGGTAATGTTCTGCCTGGGTTCTGCTCTAACTCTGCAAAAGCACCGGTTTTGTGCTGTTCATGGGAGTTTTGATCAAGACAGCAATGGTACATACTGCTGAAATTAAAATTAAAAAAAAAAAAGTGAAAAAACATCAGTCTTTGGCTTTTTTCCCCACCCCTCCTTTCTGCAAGTTTGCTCAATAATTTAAATGAAAGATCAAAAGGGAGTTTTCCATCTCTGCTGCCCTGTGCTAAGTGAAAACTGAATTTCTGACACTCTATAATAGAAAAATTGTAAGATTTTCTTCTGAATCAAAAAGGCAATTTTGTTGTATTTTTTTTTAAAAAAAGAAAGAGATCAACTACACACACGGTTTCTTTCCATCAATCTGTCTATTCTATCAAGACTTTTCACCTAATGGGTAAACAGATTAAGCCCAGTTTTTGGAGTAGAGTGTAACATGCAACATCCAGTGACAGCGATCAACTGCCTGCAACAGGCACAGGTTTCTTATGGGTAAACATGGTTTTTTGTGCAAGTAAAATTAAGATTTTTATAGTCAGTGTAATAGCACACAGAGCATGTGCTAGGGTGTAATAAGCACAAGTGACTGACGTTGTCAGACTCCTGCCCACCAGTGCACCCAGTCCAGGCATGCTGCTGTACTGCAGCAAGTACTGGGCAGACTGGGATGTTGGGGAGATCAATTAATGTGTGAAAAGTGCTTTGAAGCTGAAAAGCAAGAATTAAGTGCTAAGTATTATATCCCATTTCAGCATGTCATTTCAACAGCTGCTCAAGCTTACGATAAACACGATATACCTTAAAAAAAAGGCAAGCAGCTAAGAAAAATTAAGAAATTCAGCCCCAAGTTTCTACCTGCAAAATACCTGACATGATCACACACCATGCAGATGTTGTAACCAATTCATACTGTATAGAATGGGCACAGAAGAAGATGCTGAAAGTGCCAACAAACACCCAAAGAAAAACAGAACTTTTCTTCTTGACTCCCTGGGGTCGAGTCAGCAGTCGCGCATTTTGCTTAAGCGTGGAGCATTAAAGGAACTTAATATTTCTGCAAAGAGAGGTGATCTGGAGGAAGCCCTGCTCTAATTTCTCTCTTCTGTTTAGGTTCGTATACCAACGCCAAAACGTCAATGACTAAAGCAACACGAATATTATGCTATCATATTATTTACCTATGGTGGGGGAAGTTAAAGAGTTTTAACGGAGCAAAAGCAAGTAAGAAAAAATCGACTTCAAAGCAAAAACTAATTATGTGTTTTACTAATTATATTTTAAAAAGATACACAGGGCATTACCAACGAACCCTGCAAAACTGAAAACACAACTCCGTCTCAGGCTGCCTCAGCCTGGAAAAAGCTCCCGAGAATTACCAAGGGATTCCCGCTTCCCGCAAACACAGCGCCACTAATATTCTCCAGATTTGCTGGCCCTGCTACGAACCACCTCAAGAAAATGTTTACATTAAAGTCGGGTTCAGCTAGGAGGTCAGCTAACTTTAAGGCTTTAAGAAATCAGCAGCCGTCTTGTCTCCCTGGCAGTGCAGGGGGATGGGGAAAGGTTTTGTTTTTTTTTTTTAAAAAAAGAAAATCATTAACTTGCTGTGTGGACAAAACCTTAAGTTTTTCACGCCGTTTCATTTGCTGTCAGTGATGTGAAAGTTTTGTGATTTTTTTTTTCATCCTGTCTTTAGGCATCCATCAATAAATCGTCAGCACATCTCCAAAGTTTCTGCATACTTGAAAGCTGCTTTTAGACTAAGCCACGACATCTCATGTTTTACACCTATAATGAAAATAATAGGCACTATCTCACAATTAGCTACGATTTTTATCAGGTTTCTGACTTTTGAACTGCATGCATATATCAAGTAAACAAGATAAGGAATTTATATCGTATGTATTCAGCCTTTATTCTTTAAAAATTGCTTCAGTGAACACTGAGTGGATGTCAGATGATTTTCCATTTCATTCTGTACCACACAAGAATCAATACAATCTGGTTTTATTTGAGCCAGGCTCCTAAGCTTATGTCTTATTTACATCTCGTAACTGATAAATGATAGCAATAAAAGTGTGGCATTCCACAGGAAGAAAGTGAGATTACACTTCATCTAATTGTTTAAAGTAGGAGAAACAGTATTCCCACTTGGAAATAAATGCCTTAAAGGCTTCCACCAGTATAATTGTATTGCAAAGGTCTAACAGCTCTATACTGAGCAAGAACGGCTGCAAATACAACAATAAAAAGTTGGCTTTTTATTTTTCTTCATTTTTTTATAGCTATGTATACATATAAACATGTCAGAAAACACAGCCTTCATTCAAGGTTCTTAGAAATAATCAAAAAACATCTATGGCCATGTCTGCGTGAGAGACTGTTCATGTACGCCGTTAAATGAAATCAGATGCACGTTCACAGAGAGCACGAAGGCAACTGTTAATATTTGCTTCTACCACAAAATGCGTTTAGCAGATCCAGGGTTATACACAGGGTACAACCTACAGCAACTGTCCCAGGAGATACGGACTTGCATTGTGGCTGATCACATTTTTTTTTTTTTTTTTTTTTCAATCCCAGAACCAGTTCCTAACAGCACACAAACAGAGGGAAGGGAAATACCTGCACCGTGTTCTGGTTCTTTCTCATTAACTTTAATTTATATCTGTGCTAAGTGCAACTATTTTACCAAGAAAAAAAAGCATGAGCACACGTGTGAGCTACACAGGTAGTAAAAGAGGTAGCAACAGACAAGTAAAATCCAAATTAGAAATAATTTGTGTACAGAAATAATCTGAGTAAGTTAAGAGGTTGAGTTAGCACAAGGAATGGACGCAAAAAACTTTTGGAAAGGAATTGCTACTGTCCGTTTTTAACTCTCAAAGTTAGCCTTTATGCAGGGTCTGACTCTTTCGAGCAACTCCTTTCCCTGCTCAATGAATCCCAAAATGATTTCCAAAGCTTTCACTCATTTTGACACAAAGGATACAGGAGACTGTTTAGACTCCTAATAAGCCAGGAGCCTTTAAAGCTGCACAGTACTGTTAAACACTGGATGGCGGCAGCCAAGAAAACAATTCCTTGGAGAGGAAAACAGCCAGCATGTGCCCTCATGTAGGAATCACATACCAGAGGAAAAGAACTTTTTTGGGCTGGCGTGTGACGTGACTTACTGTGCATGGAGAGGCTCCATTTCTCCGGTGTGCCCCTGGAACTGGAAAAGGGGCATTTATTTCAGCCACCCAGCCTCGCTGCCACCTGCCAAAGAGCTCAGTGCTTGGCAAGTGCTGGTATTGCTGTCAGCTGGCAGTTACTAAGAAATGTTGGTGACATATTAGCATTGAATCTTCTGAAAGTTATGCAGAAAGATTTTTTAAATGCTACTAGAAACATACCTTTTCTTTTTTTTTCCCCCCCTCTACCAGGAAAAGTTGGACACCCTTTAGGAGCTCCTTAGAGGTGCATGTAAAATTGCGCTCATCTACAGTCCAGTAATCTCTAACTATACCGTAACAAGGGGAAGAGCACAGTACAGTAATTAACACATCACTACCGCATTTCTTCCAATTCAGCAAATTTACAGCTGAAAACAATTCCGTGTAACCCAATTTAATTACATTAAAAATTATGCAACTTATTTTATTAAAATGGGATTGATTGCTCTACAAAGAATTTAGATCCAACAATGACCTTCTGTGCTACTGTAAAAGGTGTTCAAAACCCAGTGAACATACAATGAAAGCTCTAAACCAGAAACTAATTAGCTCACACACAAAATATTAAATCTGTTTCACAAATTATGTAAAGCATATAAAAAATGAGGTATAATACCAATGGCAAACTTTATAGTGCCAAAATGGAATAAGCTGTATGTATACCTGCCTTCAAATTAACTGAAGCAATTATACTGTAAAATCATTAGCCCAAGACATAGTTTAAAGTCAAGCTTTAATAACTTAATGCTACATGTATTTTCTAACCACAGAAAAAGCATTACATACGTTTACACTTCCCACTAAATTTAGAGGAGCTTATGCTGCATTAAACCAAGCAGGAAAAATATTCCAAAAAAAAAAAAAAAAAAAACGAAAAAAAAAAAAGGGTAAAAAAAAGAGGAATGCCAAAAATGTTTAGTGCAGAAAATATGCACAAAATCAAACCATCATTTCCTCTGGAGCTCCGTTTCCCCATAAAAACAATGCATTATTATGCTTTTTGAAACACTAGCACATTTATTATAACTGCCACCATCAAAAAAATTAAATAACTCTCCTGAATGATGAGAAAATAAAACACAATTTTCCATGATCCTGGCAATACTTTTAAATGTCAATTGTCTGGTCTCATGGCTCAGTGTGCCCTGCGGCCAAAAACTCTCACTACTTCGCAGCCAGGGTAGGTGGAAGAAACAGCAACTCACAGTACAAGCGTCTCTGTACCGCAAGGAGCGGTACTACCTCTCCAATCCTAAGGGATGGGATGAAACGTTCAATCTTTTTGCAGATGCAGAGTGCTCAGAAAGCCTTGTGCAGAATCCTAATGGGATTTCCAACCTGTTTTTCATCCTTTTAAGATAACTGCTGTGGAGCTTGATGCATCTATGTAGGAGTGAAGGGACTGCAAATAAGGCAAAAATAAACAAGCTTTCTTACTCTGCTCAGATGTTAAATTTATTATTGCAATTTTCACAACACTAGGGTGTATAAGACAAAGTCCTTCATGCCATCTTGCGGGAAGACAAAGTTTAGGCAAAGGGCTGTGAATCATCTACCTGTTACCCTTTCACAAGAGATGGCTCTACTGTATCTTCATGTAGCCTTATGCAGGTGTGACTTTTCAGATGCTTCGGGATTCCCGCAGCACAAAACCAAGATACTGCGCGCATGATTTATGTCTGAAAATGAGCACATACAAAATACCTGCATAACCATTTTCCTGGCCTGATTTGAGATGACTGCATTTTGGGGGGATGAAGCTAGAAGCTGAAGCACAACTGTGATGCGTATGTGTGTGTGTGTGCATGTATTTAGAAATAAAGATTATAGTTCGGCTTTAACAAATAATGTCTCAGACCTTTTAAAATTTCTCCTAGCTGTTCACAGCCAAGGTGTTACTGTCAAACTTCTAATGGACAGAAACACTTTTCGGATTGCTACGATATTTTTTCATTTAAAAGGAAACAGCTTTTTTGTACATCAACATTGTTAGATACATTATGAACTACAGAAGCTAAAATTTAGTACTCCATACCCCTTCCGAAAAACTGGGATAATGTACTGGCATGGTACACAGAACCTAAACACTGCTCTAGGAACAGATGCTGCTTTGGTGTTATACAGGAGGAACTGCAGAGGATCTTTCAAAAATTGAGTAAGAAAGGTGAGAACTTCTCCTCTGTTTCCAGAATACCAATTAATAAAAAAGCAATTTCCTGAATTTCTTATGGAGCTGTTAATACTAGAAATCCAATGGGAGACTGATCAGCAGTGAGGTCAACTGACCAAAGATGAATAACAACTATTTTTGTGTGTATACATATCTACAATCACTAATCCCATGTAATCAATACACACAGACTCTACATTTACTAGGGGCTGCTATAATACTGGTTTAGTATCACCCTCCTACAAAAAAGAGCATAAAAATGATGGGCATATGCTGGGAAGAAGTACTTGCGATGAGGGAGAGAATGGAAAGAATTACAGAGGGAAGAAACTGGGGAAATCTGAGCCATATCTGGGCTAACCTGTACTGAAAATTAATAATGTCCATGCAGCCAAGTGAGAAAGGAGGACTGCAAGGCAGGATCGCTGATTGAATCTTCTAATAAAATGCATTTGATTGGAAAAAGTATTTCCTTGCCTCAAAGTATTCTCACAGTGATCACGCTACGATAGAAGTTGTCTTCTAAATATCAACTGACTCTGGATGTTGCATGACCACCTCCCTCACTCTCTGCAAACAGAATATAAACACCACGGTAATTACAGTGACTGATGACATGTAAATATTTAATACAGTTTAGTTTTTGTCTTTAAAATGTGTTTTAGAAAGGAAAGTAAATTAGTTTCCGGAGCTGACTCCGGAACTTAGTTATGGAGATTAAGTATTGAAAAGGAGATAGTCAAGGCAAGCTGTTTTGTCTGCCTGGTGCTCTAAATTTAAAGGAAAAATAGTTGCTGGTGTAAACTGCATTTCTAATTTGTCAAAATAATTCAAAATTAGATCTTTGTCATTAAAACAGATGCAACAAAGCCAGTTCCCTGACAATATTTTATCTGTGTCTTTTTGACTTACTGCGTGAATCTACACACGTGCCAAATGCCACAGTACTTGCTAACCACTTAATCTGTTTCCTTTGAAACTCATCATCAAATGCTTATTTCTGTAGAGTTAACGGCAGGGTCTTTGTAACATGTTTTCTTTTTAAAATGTAAATCCAGTGTCTGGGGAAGGTTTGGTTTTTTGTTATTGGGTTTTGTTTTTTTTTTTTTAAAAAAACCCACAAACCTATGAAGTCTCATTCCATGCTTTTAAACAGCAATGTTAAGTATAACACATTAAAGGAAAGAAATGTCACTGATTTGAAAATTCCCTAGAGAACCATATTTCCCCTTCTATAAACTTAAATATTTTCTGAAAGAACAAAATTATAACCTTTCTATCTGTTGTTTCAGCAGCCCTAAAACCCTCTTTATCTTTAGCTTTGAGAAATTTATATTTTTAAGGGAAAAGAGAGAGAATGAATGAATGAATGAATGGGTCATGAAATATCCTTAAAACAAACAGCAAGAAAAACATAATTTCAACTGCATTATAGCTCCAATTACTACTTACACCCCATTTTCCTGGGTTAGACTGTATCTTGATCAATGATATCCCAGCTGGTTTTAGTTGAAAAAGTTTCCATTTCTATCTCTACTAATGGTGCCACTGATAAAGAGGGAGAAATCCATCGTGTCTGCAGCAGAACTGAAACCCCATCGAGGGATATATATTCATATACGCATGCATGAACTGAAACCGTCAAGGAACATATATATTTATGAACCCTCGTCCATACACATAACATTTAGAAATATAGAAATCTGAACAGGAAAGTAGAGTGCAAGAAGCATACCAGTATTAAAAAATATGCCAGAAAAAGGACTGCAAATCTTACATCTCTAAATGCTGAGTAAAAGATCAGTAGAAAGCAGGACGTTTCTGCAAAGTTACATGAGAAACCCTCAGCTTTCCCATATCACCCTGTAGCACAGTATTTAATTCCCACTTCTAATTTTTCTAACAGCGCATTGTCTGCAGATACATACGCAACAGTTAGACAAAAAGAAAATATATGTAAGGTTAAGCAGGAAGTGACTGCTACAGCTCAGCTGATCCTTACACTGTCCCTTTCCCTTGTTTTACTGTTCTTCCGATTTACAGTGAAGTACGGGTATAAAGATGCCTCCAGAAAGGTGGCAGGAGGGTATTCTCACTCCCTGCATCTGTACAACTTTGGCAGAGAAAGAAGGCATGACAAAAACGTGGTAGCCTGTTTTAAACAACCAGTTTCCTCTTCCACGCAAGCTGAAAGCGTGATCGAGTCAGCGTCAAACTCCGCTGTGCCTGGGGACCTGCAGCCAGGCACCGCAAGTTGCAGCCGTGACCTACAGCATCTCCATCCCGACCGGAGCTCGGCACATATTCCTGCAGCCACAGGCTGCTCCATCTATAAATTAGCAACAAAATCAGCGTAGGGAAAAAAAAAAACAAAACCAACAACCCTCTAACCAAAACTTGTCTGAGGTTTTGCTCATTTTGCTTCTCTCCACTTGTATTGAGTTTTATCGGTGCTTGTTTCCTTTTTTTCTTCTTTTAGGGAGGAGGCAGAGGGGAAGGTTTGGTCTGTTCTTACAAACGGTACATAAACTATAAAAATACTTCACCACATGCACCAAGGCTGCAAATTTTTTTTTTCTTAAAAGTTGCTACTGCATGCTTAAAAGACTGAGGAGCATGAAGCAAAGATTTGGCTAGTAGGAGTAAGCTGTAAAGCCCAATTACTTTGACAGGGTCCTTTTCGAATTCACATTCATCTTCCAAGCAAGGCCAGTCTGGCATGGAGGATTCAACAAGTTATATTGTAACTGGGTACTTGTGTGTTCTTAAAATAAACATTTCTTCTCTTTGCATGGAAATGTCATCTCTTTCAATTTACATCTTTGGAAACAAAAGCCCCTGGAAAAGTATACAGAAAAAGCTTGAAAACCCCCATTCTAGTTTGCCAACTGAAGTAAGATATACAAAGGAAATGAACCTGTGATACTATTGCTGTAACACAAACACTCACTGTCCACCACCACATTTAATTCACATTACGTGCTTTTTTTAATCCCGGGTCCTTCAATTTAGCAATGACGAGCTACATTAAAAATGAAAACTTAAATCATTGCATTTTTGTAGACTGTGTTGTGTTTAAGGCCAAAACTATCTGTGAAACAAAGTGAGAAACAGCCTTTTTTTGCTAATGGATTAGTACAAGTCTCTATTGGAAGAACAGAGCGGGGAGGGAAATAGGGGAGAATCTGAGGTATTTATATAATTTTCTTTAGACATCCAGTTTAGATACCCAGTATTTCGAATCATCTTCTGAAGGTGTCTGTCTGTTCAATGGCTTTATAGGGATCTTTGATTCCTATTTGTAATCACTTGTCAAACAACCTACATATCTGTGTTAGCCTGTATTAGCCACTGTGAACATTCCCATACATGTTTAAAGTGGATCCTGAACCAAATCCCTCAAAAGAAGCAATTTTTATTTGATTTTTTTAAAAAAATATTTAGGCCTAAATTTCAGAGCTTAAGTCTGCCTCCATATTCAATTAAAAGAAAAGTTAATGAGATTATAGTCAAGCAACCATATGAAGGCCTGAAAATACACTTTGTAGCTGAAATTACTTTGTTCTGGGTTTATTTTTGAGTATATATTTCAACATAAACTCTCCAGTACAGGCAGCATATCCCCATCTATCCATCCCAAGTGTTTTGTGCTCTGTGCACAGCTCTTCCATAGCCAAAACCAGATTTCCGTTGCATGCAGAGTTTGGTACACCAAAATCCATATTCATGTTACAACCAAAGCACATAATTTAATTTGTGGACATTTTATGGACTATGTAGCCAAATTAAAACAGCTACCAAAAACCCGAGCCTGATTTCCTGCCTTTTCTGTCCTTGTATTTCTACTGCATTGTGTTAACAATCAATTTTTCCATTGGATTTCCTCCTGTCTAAGGAAGGGACCGACCTGCTATTGATCAGCCATTCCGACACAGCACAGTTCATTTGAACGAGCAATGTGAGATTCGAATGAAGGCACTGGCTACCTCTGAATGTCCTTACCCGTGTACAAGATCACACACTGAAATAAACACAGCTGGGTCAAATTTTGATGCATTGACTGCTCCAAAAAACACTCTCCCATGACACTGGAGGTGAAGATCCAGAGGGCTATACCTTGCTACATGAAAAGCTATCGTTTGGTGAGGAGGGAAATAGGCACCACGAGCAGCCTGCAAATACACAATTTAGAATTAGTGAACAACTTGCTAGAACCTGGGAAAAGCCACTGTATAGAGCCAGAAAGAAGAAACCATCCCATGCCATCAAAATGCTCATGGAGTTGAGACTTTGAGGTTAAGAATAAGGAAGCACATTCCAAGAGTTCTGCTTCTGCCCTTCAGATAAAGTTTTAAGGTCTTAAAAACATATTGTGAAACGGGATCCCTCCACCACAGTTACACAGCTGTGTTGCTTTGGCACTAGCCAGACCAAGCACAGGGATGCTGTAACAAAAAAATACTTCACTTGGAGTTACCCCACTGGACAAACTTCTGGGAATTGATTCACACTTTGTACTGCTACAGAAAAAAACCCAAACACACAGACATATAACTCTTACCATTCCAAGTGCCATGAAAACCCAATTTTATGGTTTATGCATAGCTAAGATATTTTTACCATCTCCATTACCAAGGAGGATGCACCTCCAATCTGACTGATGTGGTGAGCAGCCATGTACCAGAACCATTATATGGGAATCTGTGGCTGCCTATTGCTATAGCAACTGCCAATAACTAAGAACGTAACAAAGTTGTTTATTCATCTATTATAACTCCAATTTTGCTTGTTTGGGCTGAGACCTCTGAACAGATGACTGCCAAAATGAAAAAATATGCAAATGTAATTTTTTCCATTAAAAAACCTAAAGTACTCCAATTATTTTGTGCTCTTAATAATAATAATAAAAATTACTAGCATGCTCTATAAGGTCAGGTAAGGGGCCAGGAATCAAGAAATCTTACGTGCCAATAGTAGTCTGGCCACTGATTTGCTACACAAATTGACCTAAGCTGCTCCAGCAGAGTCTGGGAATGATTCCTGGTATTGCAGCAACAAATACAATGAATGATACCTGGTACTGAAGCGACAGATATTTATAGGGTGATCCAAAGAGACCCGTCGTTATATTAATGAAGTACCTTCTGACATTGTTTTGCTTTTACACAAACAAATGCTGATGTTGCACGCATGGTAAAGGAAGCTTAACGGGCAAGCACACAATTCAGCAAACACTAAGGGCTACTAGCAAGCACCACTGGGACCACGAGGTTGGTTTTTGTCTAGAAGACGAAAACCCAATGTAGCCTTCTACAGTCACCATCACTATCTCACAGGCATTGCAGTTCGGTGCCTCTTTTCTCCCCGCTCCTTGCTGCTCTTTATACATGCAGCTTTCCAACCAGACTGTTTTCTCCGTTTTACCAGCACAACTCAATGAAAAGACACAGTCATTCGGATGAAGAAACTGAAGTCCACCCAGGGAACCCAGACCAGGAAAAGAAGGCACGAAAGTCGACCCAGCGACAACTTCCCTGCAGTGTTACAGCAGCATTTCCAAATGGAAACTCTGGTTTCTCCCTTGAAAAGCTTTTGCTGTATCAACATTTGGTGAAAATGTCAAATTTTCCAGGAAAAAGCCAATGTAACCTCCTCCTGTTCCCCCTCTTGTCCCACACATTTTTAAACATTTTAGGCTGCTGCCATTGCCACGCAGGCTGCTGCAAGCAGGACCAATAAGCAGTTTCAGAAGAGAGAAGACAGGAAAGCCCTGAAGCAGCTAAAGCTCTCAGTAACAACTTTGGGGGCAAAAATACCCTGGTATTTATATTTTATTTTGTTTTCTTCCTCTTCTGGGGTATGGGAAAGGGATAAAAAAGCAAGGACCTTTCCTGCTTGCAGTAAACCTCACATAATGTGGACAGTTTAGCGTTTAGTTTCCTTAGGAGTGACGAGAAAAAACTGTAAGGGGTCTTTGCGATCTCTGTATTTTAAAGCTGGTCAGAAAATGTTTTCCTGCAAAGAACTCTTCCCTACAAGAAAAAAAAACCAACAACTTTTCTGGTTTGCCACAAAAAGGTAGTTTTTCACAGAAAGCAAAATCCCTTTCAAGAAAAGTATTAGTGCAATTGAGAACCTCATCTTCTGTTAAAGAATAGCTTGCAAATTTTTTTAACCAGCTGTTACGGTTAAAACTGTACAGAATTGGTCATCATTTACTGCTTCCTGCATTATCAAATCTTAAATCTGATGCCCCAAGACCAAGCTTTTCAGGGCAAAAACTACCCCTTTGTGTGCATACAAAGCACCCAGCAAATGCTGCTTGAGCACTAAGTAAGTTAGGGAAATAATGAAGTTATGGAAGTACAAAGATAATGAACTCTTTCAAGGGCTATTTCAAATATTTTTTGCCATACAGAGCATCTGTTTATGTTCTAGAACTCTACCATCTATAATTCTAAACCAAAATACTAAGTTGTTAACATTCTCTCTATAGTAGAAGTAGGCTGCTTGAATTGAAAAATACACAGAACGGTCACATTTACATTAGTCTTTAAATCCTCATTGAAAGCTTAGCCCTCTGAAGAAGCATCTTCTGAAATACCAATATAGAATATTAGTTTCTATCTTACTGACATGCCATGAAAAATAACCACACAGTGTAATTTGATGCATTATCATGTCAGAAGCTAAACGTGGTGTCAAATTTACTGAGCCAATTTAAATCTGTAGGAAACTGGAACTCTTATTGTTATTATTAATACAGCTTCAT
This sequence comes from Pandion haliaetus, assembly GCA_013401275.1. NCBI lineage: Eukaryota > Metazoa > Chordata > Aves > Accipitriformes > Pandionidae > Pandion > Pandion haliaetus. The sequence goes on along the minus strand of VYZV01002878.1, from coordinate 268,949 downwards.
TTTGGTGCAAATTTCACTCCGCGGTGTATCTGAGGTTCCTTCATACTGGCCAACAGCAAACCCTTTGGAAAGGAGTCAACAGCAGAAAGAAGACAGCATTTTGGTGGCTCCGATTCCCGGGATAGGCAGAGAGAAATGGTTTAAACCCAACAGCATGCTGATTTCTTTGCTGAAGCATCTCTGCTTCTCTCTCTCCCCACCTCCTCAGAGCCATGTGGCTCCACTTGGCTACTCCTGCTGTTGTCTGGGCAATACAAGGGACGTGCCAGCATGGAGCAGAAGATAATCCTGTTAGTAGCAGCATTAACTTTTCACCTGGATATTCATACATGGATGACAGAGGTGTACCAATCTACTGCCCGAGCTTTTCTCCCCCCGCAAAGCCCCTATCTTCCCTATGCCTTTGAAGGGAACAGAGCAGAGGACCCCACATCCAAGCTTAGGTCACTCCTTCAAAAAAGAGTCTGTAAAATAAACGGTTATCAAACACAACTCCAATACATCTCAAGCTGAGAAAATAATTAGTTCATGCTACAATTGTTACAAAAATGAAGAGGGAATAAATGACCAAATATAGCTCTGCACATGCACTGCTCCAACAACTGTAATCATGCAAAATACTCCTTACACTTCTTAGTCTAGTATTAACCAGCAGCAGAAAAGGTACAATGTCAAACTGTTTAAGAAAAATACATACAGTGAGGAAATAGGCTCCACTTACAGTGCCAAGGTGTTCTTACATGAATTTGAAGGCATCTCTATTTAGAGTATGTAACTCTGGCCCCATTGCCAGAGGACCATTTAAATATCAAATGGAAACAAAAAAGTCAAGAGATACTGTCTCGTCTTGGTAACATATGGATGTTACAGGTAGTTATATACATGTGTGTGTATTTCTGTGTGCATATGTGTTTTGTTTTACCTTAAAAGACTGGTTACACTGTCAGCCCATCTGGGGCAAAATGCAGTTCAATCCACTCAAACTTCACATTCATGGTATCACAGTTCCCCTGCAAACACAGCGGAGCGCAGCGAGGCCTCAGTCCTGCCTGCAGCTGCTGGGCATTGCCTGCCGTCATATTTTAGGAAAGCGCAACAACTGGAAAGATGTGAATTCTCTTACAATTCATTGTTCGACACCCATGAGGCCAAAGACCCCTAAAAAGTAAAGCAAAATGCAAAAATATTAAAGCAAAATGAACAGGAGTTTGACTTGGATTCTTCTGCAGACTTCTGCATTAATAAAACATCCAAAGAGCAGTTTAGCCACAGAGGTGAGAAGCATGTGATACCACACCAGAGGTGGTTTTAGCAGCTAGGGATCAGAGACTGCTTGGTGACTTAGCTGGAAATGAGCTACAGACTCAAATCCCGACCGCAGATCCCAATAGCAGAGCTGTGGATGGAGAGGAGAGCAGCTCCAACCCGCGCGTCTCTGGCTCGCTCACCTAGGTAAGAAGGTGCAGCATTCCGCAGATCAGCTTTTTGGAGCTGTTGACAGCAAAGCTAAAAGGCAAAATCTTGACCCAAAATGCAATTATCAAAGAATAGGGGAATGAAGAACGCTGAGTGTTGGTAAGCAAGCACAGGACCTGGTGCATTTGGGCAAACTCTCACAATCCCAGGGAATGGTGCTGACGAGCTCCCTGTTCTTTAAAGCAGCCTTGGTATTACCTCCAGGCCTGAAGTAGGGGCACAACGCAATGGTGGAAGGGAACAGGAGAGGGAGAGGAGCCTTGAAGTTAGCAAAGGAGAAAAAACCAAAACAGACGTAAGGAGTAAGCGATGGAGTCACTGAAGTGGCTTCAGTGAAAGGTGATCACCACCTTCTCCCAGCAGCACCTTTAATCATCCTTGATGTAATTTCACTAAAGCAAATTCTATTTAATTTCATTGTGCCTGACCAAGCAATGCAATTCCTACTAGCTGGACACTTTCTAGCCTTCATCAGGCTTTTGCAATAGCACTCATTCCCTCGAATTTATCAGTGCATTTATCACAGCGGTTCCAAAAGCGCCAGCTCCATGAGGCAGAACCTGGTGCTCAATACTTTATTTGTATTCAGCAGATCGACCTTTGCATTCTGTCCTGGTACGCTGATAATTTCCCCTGTTTCCAAGAGAACTCCTACTGCCCTGCCACGTAATCACTCCCTCGTTTGACGAGCAGAGCACTTTCCTTCACATAAGCTCTGGCGCCTTGCATATTTATACAGCTTTTAGCAGTCCAACCAGCCTTAAGTGTAACCCACAGATATTTAGTTTTGTTCTGCTACAAGAACAACAAAACTTGGCTATTTAGATTACCAGATTTAACACCAAATTTAACAATTTTAGCAATCCTTTTGAGGAAAAAAAAATATAAATTATATACGACAACCAAAGATCAGTTTGAGAATCTCTACATAAAGGATACACTTAAAAAAAAAAAAAAAGACGTATCTTGTGGCAATGAGATTTATACTGCCAATCTAAAGGACATGGGGCACTCAATAAAAAAACCCCAGAGAATCTTTCCCTTCCAATTGTTTCAGTACACAATCATTTGTTAGCAAAGCAGCAGGAGATTAATGGTGAAAGGAGATTATAAATGGTATTGATGTGTATACAAATAGGTAAAAGTTCTAAAAAAAAAAAATAGTTCTTCAAGTATTTTTCATGCATTACTCTCAAAATATATCCATCATCATGTCACCTCATCCCTTGGAAGTCAGTATTTCTTAAATTTTGGGGTTTACACTTGCACCATTTGCCATTTTAACAGTGGAAAATGTGATCTATGTGACATAATTCATCTTTAGCTTGGATTGGATCCAGGTCAAAGAGCTCCATATTTTCAGCCCATTAGTCATGGGAATTAGAAGTATTATACAGTTGCTTTTAATTGGTAGTTCATGCTCTACCACTGCAATCCAGTCTATGATTGCAAAACTAACTAAATTATATTCTCAATAAAACATCATCCAGCCTACAAAAAACCTGTCCCAAAGCAAATTACATCTCACATGCATAAGTAAAATATAACTAGCTCCACACTCAACGATCATGGGAAAAATGTTGATGACCAGCCACAACTGGCCGCTGGAGCAAAGCTCCAGCGCAATGCCACGTTCCACCCCAGCTCCCTTTCAAAGGAAAGTCGTTCTCAATGCTCGACTGGTCAAACACAACATTAAGTAGCAAGCACTAAAAAGTTAATTGAATGTTTGCCAGGAGACGTATGCCCCATTTTTATACTGGATAATTAATTTCTTTGTTTTTATAAGAATTTTAAAGAGTGACCAACATGCACCCTGAGGGTAATGATCTTCATTCAAGGGAGACTTCTGACTTTTTGTGACACAGGACTCATTTGTATTTGGAAACACTCCAAGATTATTCTCATGTAGCTGCTTACTTTTAACATTACACAAACTCTTGTATCTATTTTATCTTAAGAGGCTGGTATCTTTGCACACCTCTCCTAAAAGACCACTTTGGTTCAAGGATCTCAAAAATAAATTTGTTCTTAATGTTGTTTTACAAGCAAGGTGAAAGAGGCACAGGTGAGGCACCTTGGGCTGGGGGCACACTGGAAGACTATGGATGGCTGTGGAGAAGGGGCTACTTCTACTCATGTACTCTAAAATTACAAGACCTGTCCTTTCTTATTGTGATAGTCTCTAAACCCTATGTACACACAGTAACGGGACTTTGCTGTTGACAGTGTGAGCTACTCATTAAGATAAACTGCAGTTTTGGGGTTTAAAAATTTTTTTCTTAGGTTACTATCAACCCTGTCAGGATTAATCGTTTTAAAGTATACTTAAACTGTCAAAACAGTTCTGTATTTAGAGCCAGAAAGGAAATATGGACTATTAGCATCTCACAACATGGGCCAAAGCTTCAGCGTACCCACAGACTTCTGGTCTACTGCTGTTTTGGAATAAAAAGCCAGAATGATCTTTATCATGATTATGCCTTTGCTGCTTATGATGAATATTGATATAATTTAAAACCTTAACCAATCCCAGAGCATTGCAATCTGTGAATAACTTTTACTGCTTCTGCAAACAAGTACTTTAAACAGCCAATCCCCTATACTAAAGAAAATATTGACAAGTAAACAATTAATATCATGGCCCTCTCTTCAGACCCTCCCTGTGATGACTGTAGAAACTACTGCTGCTGCTATCTGTCATGAAACTATACTGGCTACATACATAGCATTTAACTTCCTTAGGCTTTGCCATTAAACATGACCAACTGTCAGAATGACTGCAGAAACACCAAACTCCTGAATAAGTGAACTCTTAAAATTTCTTATAAGCTTTCATCTGTTTTATTCAAAAGTTTGCGCAGTTTTTGGACTCTGATTTTTGTCATCCCAACTTCTATGCCATCTAAAATTATCCCAGTTAACATAAGGAGATGGTTTTTATAATCAATAAAAATAGAACTAGGACAGGAGACTGAAAGAGTAACAGGGCAATGACACAAATTTAGCTGCTAACCTGAGCTAGCTTCTGCAGATCTGAACACATTTCCACTCCAAAATAATCAATAGGCATTCGCTCTGCACTGGTACCTCCAATCTTCTTATTGCTATCACTACTAGAAGATCTTTAAAATAGTTTTTCTTCACTGCTTGAATACCTGTATGAGAGCAAATTTTAACTATCCACATCATAAAAGGCAAACTGGTGTAAAGGCATTTGCTGATGAAGCATCTTGCTACCGCTAGCTGGACCTTCTTCTAACTCTCAGATGGAATTGTTGGCAACAGGAGAGATGTCAACAAAACAAATCCTGCCATCCACCTCCCTGCAGTCTACTCGCTGTCTACGTTACCTGCACGCTGGGGTACAATAGCCAGGGTACAAGCATTCACACTGTCATGACACCTTCCAATTTTATTACTCTTCAGACTGTGTTTTTCCTGCTTGAATGAAATTACCCTCAACCTGTACACTGCAGCTCCAAGTAAGCCAGAAGATCTAAGCTGAAGGGTACAGTGATGTTCCACTGGTGAGACTCAGGTGATGGGCACAAAGGTTAGTGTGGATATTCACATAAGGAAGCCTGATCTTTCTTGTCCTCGCTTGCATCTGGAAATATAGCCCACAGTTATTTATGTTGAGATAAGTCTTAGGGCTCTTTCCCAGTCAGCAAACTCAGCTGGAGGAGAACTTGCTTGTCCTCTGGGGAGAGCAGTGGGGAGACACTGGGTCATCACCAGCACGTGGACTGCTGCCTGCAGCTCACGGACACATCCACATGTCCCAGTTTGAGTGAAGACAGCACCTGCCCCCCAGCAAAGCAGCCCAGTCCAGGGTAAAAGCACCTACAAAACAGATCTGCGGGTGTTCTACATGTGGATGGCAGCGGGTTTCACTTCAAACCTGAGTAAGGCAAACTAGAAGGAAAAACTCTTTTCTTCACACTACCAAAATGACAGAGAAGATGTAAACCTAGTTAGTCACTAGCTTTTTTGCAGAGCAAGAAAAACCCATACTCTGCCCTCTCCCAGATCTTTGTTGCCATGATGATGAATAAAAGAGAAAATCTACTGTTTCTTGTGGAAGTGGAAATATTTTTAATAACATGCGCACACATAAATATTTAGGAGCAAAGCTGTGGTGGTGATGAGGGGCTCACAGAGTCCCACCAGCAGCCAACAGTAGCAATTCACTTTATTGTAACACACCAACTGGAAGAGCTGGAGAAGCTACTGGGCTGGTGGCATCTTATGTCTGAGGCTGCAGTAAGCTCAGGTTTATATGCTACCTTCTGTTCTAAAATAAAGCACACACATTTATTGATCAAATATGAATTACTTAAATGCAAATGCTTTCACAGCTGTAGCCTTTCCAGACACTGTACTACCATGCTATAACACTACCATAGTCGAGTTAAAGCTGATATTCCACTCACATTGGCAATTTTCCACTAACAACAAAACCAAGTCTAGTAGATGCAACATTTCAAAACGCATGTAAACTATTTAGATGAATTCTTTTTATTGACAATCCCAGGGGAACGGAGAGAAAATGATTTGTTTTACCCTCAGAGCTCAAAGCTCTCTTGGGAGGTAATTCAATTGAAATTTCACATTCAGTCTAGCCAGGCAGTGATAAACAGATGCTTAAATTAGCTGCATTACACCATAATCAAATATCTTAAGAGGGGGGAAAAGTTTCCAATAAACAATGGGGGTGGAGGGAGCTTCCCAGTATTTTTAGAAGGAATGTCTTTCATACCTCTCTAAAGCTCCTGCAGCAGCTAGCACTCCTTCAGATACAGAAGCATCTAACAATGCGGGGAACGTACACACAAACACAAAACCAAACACAACTGGCATTTCACCGAGATCTCTAGCAGATTAGGCTACCTGCACCCCCAGCACTTCCTTTACCTACTACACTTGAAAGACAATTTCTATTACGATGTTCTGCTACACCATGCTACCTCTTCTCCAAATTTTACAAAAATGTTTCTCGTTTCGTTTAAACAAAGTGTTGCATAAGACACTCTCACACAAGTGAGGCAGAAGAACTAACTGGACCGGTGCTGTCGTGCAGCATCTGCTGCTCAGATCCAAACACCTCCCTACGGCCCTAATGATGTGCATCTCCATCCCCTGCTTCCACCACCTGATAGCCACCAGGTACACCCTCTCCCCTCCCCTCCTTCTTGGTCGTTCCCCACCCTGCCAAGCAAAAAGGCAGCAAGAGCAAGAAAGCCCATGTCTTGCTCTTGCTCCAACTGTCGGGAATGAGAAATTTCTCGAAAAATAACCAAATGCTTTGTTCATTTGGAGGGAGTCCCCTTGTAACTCCTGGGAAATCCCTGGAAGGGCATGAATGGTCTGGGAGAGTATTAAAAATACAAACGACATACAGTTCTCCCAACTAAATTTTCTAACCGAAGAAGCTAAGGGAAATAACAGAGGGGGAAAAGCATATTAGAAGTTTTCTAAATTTTACCACCTCTTTTTTTTTTTTTTTTAAAAAAAAGAGGTATTTTGCGTTTCTCTCTGGACTTTTATGTGCAGGTCCATGAGACTGCATGAGTGATCCTGGCTTTCACTGTAAACACTTTCTACTTCTCATGGTTATGAATGTAATGTGCTTTAAGCACATCAAGTTTAAAAAATCAAAAGGAACAAAATAGAAAAACTATAATCAAGATATTCCAATAATGAAGACTTAATCACTGAGTTTTCAGTTATGGGGTTTGGTGCTCACTTGCCGTGTTGCTGCAGACCCGCAGCCACCCCTTTGCATCCAATACAGACAAAATGCCCTGAAACAGAGGGTCAAGTTAGCAGAGGTCAGGCTTTCAAACACTGTGGTTTAGTTTTTTTTGTTTTGTTTCTTTTGAAGTTCATTGTCACTTTTCCTTATCAGTAAGTGCTCCTTAGCCTGCCCTGCCAGTGAAAGCATTTGCCTGCTGCAAGAGGTGCACACAGGCATGTCAGAGGGGAAAACAACATTTAAAATTCCAAATGTCCTGGACTGCATACAACGCAAGCCAATGAGAAATCTACTACCTGTTATACTGAAGGTTGAAGTAAAAGTTATAATGATTCCTCTGGCCTAAAAAAAGAACCCCCTGAATACATTAAACTGATTGGAGGTTCAGTCTGGTTGAATCTTCTTGTACATCATCACAACTGTAAAATCCAAAGGGTAAATGGCTCCTTGGGTTTGTTATGCTCAAAACCAGAAGCTACTATTTCACAAAACTCGTATTTTTTTTATTCGTATTCTTGTCTAATTTGGAAAGTACTAAGTTTTAAGCAAACCCAAATAATAATACTGGTGGAAATTCTTAAAAAGGCAATTTGTCCATCTTCCAGGTCAGCTACCATCTAAGTTTTTAAACTAGCTTTTGAATGAAGCACATGCTTAGTATATGAACACTTATAACAGAGAGATTCCTACAAAGAGTAGATCATATTTTAAAGTGGTATGGAGCACCACAATCTGAAAAAGGAGGCTAAGAGCTAGTAGTTACTTATGGAAAGTTGGATTTTGCTGTTACTGATTTGAACATGAAGTGAGCATCAAAAGTGAGTGTGCTGGATCAAATAAAGTGCAAAATGTTGCATCAAGTTTTTTAGTCTGTGGTAAAAACAAGTTGCACATTAGACACTTAATAACTCCTATCGTAAGATAAACATGGCATGCCAAAACATATTTCTTTTAAATCGCTTTACTTCCCATCACAACAGCTCAGGCAAAGTTCTCAGCAGCGAGTGAAACGGGAAGGTAAAAGCTCCTTCCGATTGGAGGAGGTGAAACCAGCGGATAACATGTATTTCTCTTCTCTTTCGTGCCAAACACACCAGGAAGGAGCTGCTCTGAAAACTCTGCAGCAGCAGCAGTGTGCGAGCCCAAGTCAGCAGTGCAGGGAGCGCCGGTTCACAGGAAAAGCTTGATAGACGTAACGACAGACCTAATGCTGCAGTTCAAGTTCTCCTGACCCTTAGGTTACCACCACACTGCAGGCGATGGCGGTGGCGTCTTTCTCTGAAACCCAATGCATCAAAGTTGTTGGTTTTTTTTTTTTTTTTTAAGGGATAGCTGAGTTTCCAACTTCATTTACTTACAAGGTTAGGAATATACAGTCATTCCAGCAGATTAAAAAGCAGCAAGGAAAGGGTCTTGAATCAATCTCTCCTTCGTCCCTAACATCTATGCTTTCATAAACTAGACAGACTCCAAGTTACTCATCTCCTAAAAAAATAGTAAGAAAAACTCCCAAACCCACAGCTTTTGGGCACCCAATGCTTTTTTAGTGCTAATATTTCCAAATAGAACTCATGGCTTTAAAAGGCTCCATGAATTAGAATAATGCCGTGAAATCAGTAATTTAAATAAAGTAATATTTTAATTAATTCTGACATTCAGAGACATTTCTTAGCGTTGCCACCTCTTTCTGACCTTTCACTCAAGTGTGTTTTGCTCCAATGACGGGGACCAGCTATTCATTGCTGTCTTTGAAGTTATAAATGCACAGTAGCAAAATCTGCCCCCAAAGAAATAAAGGGGACATTTTCTACTAATCTTACGGAGAACAAGATTTGGCCATGAGAAGCGTAATAAAAATTGCTTGAGAATACTGAAGTAACATACACAAACGCATCCAGCAAAAGGGCTACAAAATCAGAGCCCCCTTCAATTACTGTGGTTTCCCTTTATAGGAGGGTCAGGAAAAAATAATAATAGGTGGCGGTTACATGCCAAACAACAAAATATGGCAATATAACAGGGCAGCTAATTAGACCCACAAGGGCAGAACTCACTGGCCGAAGTCGTGGCACAAGCATCTGGTCATCTTATACGTTTAGTTAAAAAAAAAAGGGGGGTGGGGGCAGGGGGAGGAAAAAAGAAAAAACTGTATAGGTAGAGGCACAGAGAAGGTAAAGATAAACCAGGTATTTAATTCCCAAAGACAACAATATAAAAATACATCTTTTTCCCCCCATCCCAAAAGTGTACCACTAAATGCTGAAACTGTATTGCTAAAAACCTCGAAAGTTCATTAAAAACTTGGACATAATTTGACACATTTAGTAAGACTAGACAAAGCTCTAATAAAAAGAAAATTTCTAAGTCCTTATAATTNGGGTAGGATATTTACAGTTGTCCTCCAAAGGACACTTCACACTTTTCTGTGATATACTTGGCATTTACCTATCACACACAGGATAACAAACCAAATCCTCTATCAGGATACAGACCCAACATTACACCACCTGGACTTCTGCATTCTTAAAAGAAGTTAGAGACCTTTGTCATTCCAGCTCCTGCTGACTCCTACTTTCACTCCTGTTAATTACCAAATTCTGAAGAACTTTGTCAGCTTCTGACTCATCCTTTATCTAGTACTCCTCCTCCTCCTCCAACCTTCATGTGACATACCTTCCTTAGCACTAATGATTTACCATTTTTCTCCTCATCAGCTCTCTGGAAAACACAGAACTATCTATATTCACACATAGCAGTATGAACATTTTAATTTAAGACTTTAGTAGCCGGTATATACAATATTCCAAGTGGTTCAGATACATAATACACTACCACCTTCAGTAGATTACTTCTAGAGCAAAATTACCTAACAGAGTAATACTGTTTCCATGTTTTCCCAGAGTGAACACGTAAGTATTTCCTGAGTGCTGTACATTATCAGAAAATTGGGCAACAGGGGCAAGAATTCAAGCAACATGTATGAGAGCATGAAGTCTGCGAAGGTCTATCTGACAAAAGCACGGATGCAAATGCCTATGTGAAATGTAAGAAGCTCCATGCAAGGCTTTATGATTCTCCTTTAGCTCTCATTTAAAAATAAAGGTCATTTTGAAAACTTTTTGTTTCTGTACTGTTATTTGTAAAGTCAACTGTTTATTTAAGCAACAGCAAGTTATAATCCTAAATAATTTATCAGCAGCCATAAGAGTATTTTTAGAAACTTATTTTTATTTACAGTTCTACTTGGTTTTCCTAAACTTCATTTTCCAAAGCTGTGCAACATATCTTTTAAATCAAACACACTTAGTTTCACTTCAATTAAATATAAGCAGTCCTGAAATTAATAGCTGAGCACACAAACCCCTTTGCTCCTACTACCCTACAACTGACGTAACCACTCTCGAACGGAAGAGACGAAAGTTTCTCCCCCACCATCTCATTTCCACTTTGTTTCTCCTGGCTTTTTAATTTTAGAGTGTCACAGGTTGTCTGTCTATTCAAGCAATATCAACACATTCATTTTCACAAATGCGTGACCCAAACAGGCACTTTAACAATCCTACTTTGTATTTCTTTTATCTGCAACTGCTACTAGCATGCTTTTGAAACACAAGATTAAAATCAACCGTAAAAGAGAAAAAATACAATGCAAGTTATTTGTATATACCATCCACATGACAACGTACCTCCTTTGTCTAATCGACTCCAGCAGAAAAAAAGGAGGTCAGGAGGTGAGATCTGAAGAGAGGATGGAGCTCAGTGGGACGGAGGAGAGCAGAAAACTCCCCAGACCGGGGCAACACAAGTGAGATACTGTGGAACCACAGGAAGGGGAAAAGGAGAGACTAGAGGTCAGATCCCGGTGTTTTTGCACATCAAACTCACGCCAAGGTTGGTATTTTGCCCAACCAATTTCAGGCTGCAATCCCAGGACACCAGAGTCAAGGCATGGGTTTTAACAAGGCATGGTGCTGTGTTAGGAGAGCTGAGCATCTCGGGATCTGCCTGAGCTTTGCCCTGAAGGAGGACGCAGTCAGGCAGGGGAAAGCGCGTTCTGCACAGGGAGCAAAAAATCGAAAAGAAAGCAAACAAGGACAAGAAATGGAGAAAATGAAACAGAAGAGCAGTTTGGCTCTTGCTTTCTGGCCTCATAAATCCTTACTAGCAGAAGAGAAGTCGGATGGAACAAAGCATAAATAAAGTATGAGGTGAGTTTTAACCATTTTTCAGGGCAGGGAGAAGGAAAGCTAAACAGACTGCACCTCTCCACCCTCATTGAGATGCAAACCACACAAAGGCGAAAAACTCATCTTGATGCACTGGTAGTTACGCATGTAAATTCCAGCACAGGGAGCAAGATAAGCTCAAAGAATGCAGTTTCTCTCACCAGAAAGATTCAGCTTTGTGTATAATGCCGTAGTCTAACTACTGTAACCATCAGGACAGCTCTGTTTAATATCAATAAAGTGAGCAATGTGTTTGCCTCATGCTAACAAGCAGAAAACCCAGAGCAACCAATTCCCACAACCTAGAAACACCCATATGTGAAACAGCATCCAACTTTGCTTCAATACAAAAAAAAACCCCAAACCCAAAAACCAAAAGCCACAACTTCTTTCCACTTCAGGCTCTTCTTTCTTAACCAGAGCAGCAGAGAGGAGTCTGAAAGGAGAGCCCACCTGTGCAGTGCAATGTGAACCTAAAGTCTCCTCTCCTAGTAAAAACTAAAGTTTTATTTTAATAAGACAGGCCCATGACATGCCCTTGTAGGAGCCCTGTACGATAACACTGACAGTACCACTTTGCAACCTCTTTCTCTTTCCTCTGTCTCATCTCTGGCTAATTTTTTTTTTCTTTAGTTATTTTGGCAGCTGCAGAGCATACAAATCTGCACACACCAGAACACTATTTAGTTATCTAGATGCAAAATTTTTTATTTTAACCATTAACAGCAATTATGAAACATTTCCTTTGAAAGGCCATAATTAGGGATGACAGACAAACAGTGGATGTGGCGGAAAAAGATAGTACCAGTTCTTTGATACTACAAAGCAACCCACCAAGGCAGCATGATAGTACTAGTTTCATTCCTTTTGGAGTTCATCAGTTGTGAGCGATTGAATTCTGCCTCATGACTGATAAATGCATATTTTGATTTGTTTCCCCTTGAAAGCCAAGTACTCTTTTATTGGCAGGCTGATTAAAGTGGAATTAAAATGTTCTCTGAGGAAAGAGGTGAAAACTTGTCACCTTTTCTGCAATGCTCTTTTTTCCCCCTTTAGTAGATAAGGGTTTTTCTGAGTCACAGACACCGGATACTTGGGGGTAAATTAACCAAACTAGTCATGTTTTAAAAGGACAATTGTTCTATTTTTAAAGCTGTCATTTTTCTGAATATTTGATTAGGGCTGCGTTACAAAANCCCCCCCCCCTTATTAATTTTACATTAGATTTCGACTCTGTTCCAGCAAACCCCATGGTGACTCCCTGCTCCATACAGGCTTCCTTACTACAGCGAGCTCTGCAGGATTTCAGCATGGCAGAGTTCAGCTACATCAGCAAACAGGCAGCCAGAAACCTCAGGCCCCGAGCCGAAGTGCAGCTAAGCTTGAAAGAAATACAAATATATAAAGACAGCACAGAGAACCAATAAAAAACAGAAAAAAAAAAATTCTACGCAGCATTTACACGACATAAAGCTACTAGACTAAAATAAATGTGGCCCTCGTGAATTTGCTATACCAGAAGTTTACGCTTCCCTCAATTTAAAATTTTCAAATAAAGAGACTAAGTACAAAGCCCTGGAGAGAAAAATAGTAGAAAGTAATATAATTATGAGAGCAACATCAGCCATTGCGAGTGATATTGTTATTCTCCATCAAGGAAGCAATAACTTTGATGAATAATCCCCTTAATGAACACCAAGATGGGGTTCTGCCTCCCTAATTAAATTAAATTAAAAGTGTCAGGTATCAAACCTCCATGGTAAAGACGAAGAGAAGCTACACAGCAGCTTCCGAGCACAGTATTATCAATCCCGACTTTGAATTTCAAAGTATTAAAAATATAAAGAAGCAATCTTTGGGTGCTCTGGAGCCAGGAGGGGTAGAAAACATACCTACAAAAGACAGTAATGTAGCATTAGTAAAAGACCCAAAAGTAGGTGACTGTGGCAAAGGTGGAAACTTTCTCTTTAACTTAGTCCTTATGCTACCGTGGCTGCTTTTGAAAGATCAACTACAGAAAACAGAGAAAGCAAAATGAGTTCAAGTGAGCCACGCAGTCTTATCAAGAAATTATCTTTACCGGATATAAGTCAGATCTTCATTATTACTTTAGTAGGATTTTTTGTGGGTTAATTTTCTTACTCTCTATCTGATGCAACAGAAAAAATACAAAGCCTGAAGGAAAATAATCCCTATAATTTGCATTTTTAAATGCCCCTACATAAAATACATATTTAAGTAGATGCATCATAATGGCTGGAATTATTAAGTTACATAAGTATTTAGTGAGATTATGAAATACTTATTGATTTAACTGCATAAATATGTACCTAGGGAAATTTATATCACAAATGAAACCCGCCTAAGCCACTCTGTCAAAGCCAAAACAAAGACAATTATCTTGTCAATAAGAAATGGAAGGTAAAATTCCCCCCAAAATAGAGCAACTTTATAATCATAATAGGTAACTTGGGGATAAGCCTCATAAATCCCTATACAGACACCCAAGTGAATGAAAAGTAAACACTTATTTTGATTGTGTCCAAAGAATCTGTTAGGATTTGGGGCAGGAGAAGCATAAAGCTCCATCCCTGTTAAAAAACATGAAGTTGTTTGTCCTCATTTTTAAAAAGTACCTAACTCTATAATTGCATAGGCCCCGTTATAAACAACCATTTAGGGCATCCACACTACACCGACAGAGTCTTACAAGCTTTAAAAATTCATTAGGATCTTGGCAATAAATATTGCCAATGTATTTTACTGTAACTCTATCGATCCTAATGCACTTGACTTATCTATAGAGATAAAACTTATCTTGACCTTGTTGAATACAAACAGTCTGGACTAAAAACCTGCGATAGCCTCTCATGGGGAAAACATACAACAGATAACAGCTACAGCGATGATACAGGAGCAGTACATCAGTATTAATGTTTCTGTCGAAACAAGAATTTGCTTGAATATTAGCCTACCAAGCAGATGTAAGGAGACACTAATAAGTAGGAAACGATATGAAAGCAAGCTGTAAAGAACAAAACCCTACATTTAATTAGAGTCTTCTTGGGCACAATATTAGTCCCCTTAGAAAATATGTAACACCAGGTCATTACAACCCACTGCACAGCAATATGACTGAGTATGGGCTGGGTTTTTTGGGGTGCTGGGGGGTGCGTGGGGAGGCAATCCCTTCTCTTTGTGAAAGTAAAAGCCAGTTGCATGGCACAGCACTGACAAAAAGCAACCCAACCAACTTTTGCCTTTGTTATCTCAAGTTGCTGTTTCCAGCTGCAATCCTAGCGCCGACTTCAGACAGCGGCATTGGCCTTGAGACACGAATCCTGCCGCAGGCAGCCAGGCAGTCTGCGGACAGATCCTGCAAAGCGCGGGCCCCTCCGGTCCTGGAGACCCTACAGACCACAAAGGCACCAGGTCGGCAGCAGGATCAGGCCCCGACCCCAGAATTTCCCATGGAAGCCCCAGAAGCGGAGGAAGAGCCGTGGCAATCCGCGCCGAACACTTTCGTTTCAAACTCTTTGGTGCTCCTTTCCTCACAATCCTCCTGACTGCATTTAGCCGACGATAACTTAATTAACATTTTCAACCACCAAAAAAAAAAAAATTAAAAAAAAAAAAAAAAAAAAAAAATAAAAAAAAAAAAAAAAAAAAAAAAAAGAGATTCCCCACTATTTCTAAGGCAAGAGAGATTTTTGGAGATGATGTGTTTTGTGGCTGATTTTTAAATGAATGTAAGAGTATCCTGCCAGTCAGCGGCAGAGCGTATCCCTCGATCTTTAATTCAAACTTCTCCAGGTTGTTTGTGTAACTCAACCAGTTACAGACAAAGAGTCACTTTCTGAAAGAAAACTAGAACATGTTTTTTGTAATTAGTTCTGTATGTATTTGCCAATTTAAGAGCCAAACACATCAGAATATTAATAGACTTCCATCTTCCAAATATCTTCTCTTTACAAGCTGTAAGAGCATTCTAATGTAATGTAAGCATTAGGATTTAAGATCTCTGGTACCTCAGAAATTTACTTCTTTCTGACACAATGTTTTGTAGCTAGTCTTCATAAATTATAAAAAAATTAGGATGTTTACAGGTATTTGGACAAGCAAACTATTTCTAGGTCACAGTAATTACTTTGCATTTGCAATTAATGAAAAATAACTATGCCTGATCACTCTGTAATTAATATTTCAATATGCTAAGCAGCACCAATACAATACAACTTCTTGCAAAGATACAGAGGAAAACAAATTAAAGAGGGGAAAAAAAAAATTTGGCAAATAAAATCAATAGGCTTCCCACATAATTAAATATTACAGGTTTGCATACATATTTTCAACAACCTGAAAGCACTGACAATCCAAAAATACTATAATATACATTCAGATACAAAGGTAAAATTTTTATGGCGCATTAACTCTGCTATTTCCCGAGCCATGACGAGGAATTTTAAAGGTTTCCTATTTACTCTGAGGAACTAAATGAAACTAACTACACAGTTTTATATTTCCACCTTTAAATATTGCTTAGCTTTGAGAGGTGGCAATAAAACTTTCTACATTTTGATAGGCAATGGTATTTTTCATTGACTGAAGGCAAATAGAGACAAAAATAATACTATCCACAGCAGTGGCACAAAGAATAAGGCTCCATTGCTAATTATACAGGGAACTGAATTTAATTACATGGAGAACATTAAACACTTTCCAAAAAAAAAAAAAAAAAAAAAAAACAAAAAAAAAAAAAAAAAAAAAATCAAGAAAAGCTGGAGATGAGACTTTCAAGTGCCTTTAATGCTACAACAGTGCCCTCTGCTGAGGGATCAAAATAATGCTGAATTCTTGCACGAACACCAAACACGACACAAAACCAGGCACCAGTATTCCGGGACCGTTTCTGGTTAAAATGAGGCACCCTCACAAAATCAAATTAAGCCAACTTTCCGCAGGATGAATAGGCCAGCGCGGCATTGTGGTAGGCGTGCATTTTTCAATGAGATTGCAACTAATCTTTTCAAAGACAGTCATAGTTCAAAGACATTTAAAAAGCAATGTCTGAGGTCGGAATTGTTTCGTTCTCACTCACAGTATCCATCTAGTGACGCTATTCCTAAAGACTAATCTGTTTAGAATCCCGTACTAAAGCCCTGCTTTTCTTAAGATCCAACTTAGTTTGCTTATGCATTACAACAGATACAACTAGATGATACTAGAAACACCTTGAAAGCAAACAGGCTACAAAATAATCTAAACCAAATTAAAAAAATCTGTTTTATTATTCAAAACATTTTAATAAGAGAACTGATTTTTTTTTTTTTTCTGGACGGTAACTACTGCCAAAATACTGCTGTCTGCCTTCCAATAAACCAGCAAACTAAACGCCATCCTAAGCACCGAGGGGAAACTGGTCAATATTTTTCAAAATTCCAGTTTCAGACAGCCAAGTGGGAAAGGGGAAACAGAAATGGAAGGCAAAGGATCTTAGCACAACTTAAGAGGGTAGCACAGAAATTTCTGACAGCTCCCTCACTGTTCCTTTTTTCTTAAGAAAACAAAAAGAAAAAACAAACGACACCCACCCTCTCCATTACAACTGGGATTTTAAAAGGACCAAATGAAAGTAAACTCGTCCTGAGAGAGCAGATTTTCACAAGCTGGTTTCAGTGCAATCGTTCTAATTTTATATGTTTGGGGCAACTATTGTAGCAGCACAATTTCATAGCTATAAAAGGGGAAGTTCTCAGGACTGACATCTTGAAGACATGAGGTAAGAAGACCACCCTCTTTTACATCCCCTTGGCTTTCCTACCTTAATCTGGGAGAATGAAAAGAGCGAAGAGCTATTTCATGTTTTTTTTTTCTTTGACCAAATTTTTAAGAATTTCAACTAACAGAAATGAACTACAATTTTGCAAGTCTGAGCATTGCCTTTTCCCCAAATCCACAAGTTATTCAATAGCTCTCTAATGATTAATTCGCAAATAGTTTTTGTCACCTGCAAACCTACAGCCAAAAGCACCTAGATATTTTGGATTAGATTGTAAATTATCTAAATTTTATGGCTGCAAGAAGAACACAATGCCAAAATGGCTATGAATTGTACAAGCCTGTTTCCTACCAGCAGCTCCCTGGAACTCGGCTCCTCTCCACAGCAGACACTGTGCTCTCCAGGTACACAGAGGAGCAAGGTGGATGGCATGAAGAGGCAAACAGAGACTAGGTTAAAAACTCACATCCTTCTACCTTATGACACCTTTTATAAAACTGGGGGGAAATGGTGATCTTCCTGTTTTGCTTTTAGAAGTAGGAATTAAAAAAACCTACCTATTCTTGAGAAATCTTAAATTTATGTGGTTTAAAATGACAAGAGAACTTTCAGCGTAAAACACAAATGCAGGCTGGCAGTCCTGAAGTGAGTTTTTTTGCTCATACTGTAGATTATAGTAACTTTTCCATCACCTCGCAAGCCTCCTGGGAGGTGACAATCTATCAGACACTCATCTAGATGCTGGAGAAGGAGAGCAGGATGCTTGCTCAGGCTTTGATATGGACACCGCCCCACAATCTTTATCAAGCACGATGGTTTGAAATCAGGATGCTAAAACTAGGTATAAAAACTTCAGGGTTGGGACTACCTACAGGTGCTGCTAATTTCAAAGAAAGATACGAGTTCTTAGCAATCCCGACAGCCTTTTTATTTACTACATACTGTTACTAGCCCTGGGCCTTCTGCATCCAGCTTTACCTTTATTTTGTCTGTTTCGCATCAGTGAAGCTGGGGTACTTTTGGTTAACTGTGTCCTGAAAATTAAGTGCTTAAACACAAAAGTGTGTCTTTTTGAGGAGGCAGGTACCTGTCCTCACACACCACTTATTTAAATTTCAAATCTGTGTTGTGAGCTTAATTTTCACAAGTTTATCTCCCCCCCCAAGACACCACTGCACAGATCGCAGCAGGTGAGCCTCCTCTGGACATATATTTAAACTCATGCACACCAAAGAAATGAATGGAGGTGATAAAATTACTTTAAGCCACATCAGTGCAATAATAACATCAACAAAAAAAGCATATTAATAATGCAATATCAAGGATGTGTGATATTCCCGTAAGTTCAAGCTAGACAAAAACATTTAACACTTGCTTACTCAAAATGCTATGCAAATGATGGAAGATTTACTGTTACTGTTGAATCCTAAAGGTCCATTTGCTGTCTGTTTAAATCTGTAGCCTTAAAGCAGTATCTGCCTGCTTGTAGATGACTTGCTTTTTGCCTTTCTGAAAGGAGCATTAGTTTTGCGGGGCAGTTGTACAATCTAAAAATCTCAATCCATCGCCTTCCAGGTGTTTTACACAGGTGGTGCCAGAAGTGATTAACTGTATTAAGTTATTCCTTTTCATTCTCAAAAGGGGGACTTTTAAATTCAGTGTGTATTTCTAAGAAAAAACAACAGGCTTTAATTCAAAAAGGTCCTCTGGTACAAGCTAATCTCCTGGTCAACAAAACTTAAAAGAAGATTGCATAGTCTTCTGAATAATCACAATAATGAAGAATTGTGAGAGGTTTGACAGTTCAGTGTGCAAAATGCTACAGATGTCCAGCAAGCAATAAAGGCAAAAGACATTTTCTTCCTCTAAGTGTTAAACTGAAGTTTTTTAAAGAGACATGGAAGATCAGGCCACCTTCTTTTCCTACAGAGAGTTTAAGCAGGTTAGGGTAATCAGAATAGTGAACAAATAAAGAGAATCTATATCCTTAATTTACTACAGACCTATCTGTTCACTCATCTGAAAATGCAGAGTTTCAGGAATTCTCCATTTGGGTGCCACAGAAGGACACATCAGCTACCCAAATAAATTTGCCACCCGGAATTTAAGCACTGATAACTTTCTAGAGTTTCCCCTGATCTGTGAGACCCATCTCAGAAGACACCAGGCTCTCAGCTCTCTCCTTCCTCCAACACCTGCTGTCAGTCACTAAAATAAGGAGAAAATGAAGGCTGGAGCTAGCAGAGGGGAGGAAAGGCGAAGCAGAGTAACGCAGGAGTGCCTGCCACCCCCCTCAACTTGATCAGTGCCGCCCGTACAAACTGGAAAGCTGCCTGTGAAAATTCAAGTTATTTATAGAATAAGGGCACCCATTCCAGGGGCAAATCCTG
>VYZV01002878.1:234063-246588 GCA_013401275.1 Pandion haliaetus | reverse complement strand
A
The DNA here is from genome assembly GCA_013401275.1 of Pandion haliaetus. Classification (NCBI taxonomy): domain Eukaryota; kingdom Metazoa; phylum Chordata; class Aves; order Accipitriformes; family Pandionidae; genus Pandion; species Pandion haliaetus. The sequence continues at coordinate 246,587 of VYZV01002878.1, read as the reverse complement.
AAGACAACTTGATCAATTTTCAGATTCTTCTGAAAGAACTACAAAAATAATAGATAACTAGAAACTATAATAGAAGCTTTAAAGTTCGATATCTGACAGTATCACAAAATCTTACTTGAAAAGTCTTGGACAAAAAATTAAACATGCTGAAAGAATGCAGACAAGTGGTAATGAACAAGTGGAGAGAGCTATCTAGTAAAGAACCAAAAGAATATAATTTAGGCATGCTCTTATTGTGGCATATTCTAAAACCACGGATTATCCCATTTAATGAAACTTGTCAGAAAGTGTAACATTGAAAGTGTGGTGCAAACTTTCACGGAAAACAACAGCTATCAGAAATATATGCACAAATAAACTATTATGCTTAGAACTATGTAAGCTGATCTCGGCAGGCAGAAAAAAAATATTTAATGCATTTCAAGTAACCTGTTAATTACAAAGAGAAGCATGGAATACTCAGGAGTGGTAACTACTAGTAAGAGGCATGCACTGGCAGAGAAAAAAGGCAGAGCAAATTTAACCATAGCATTTTGGTCAGTTTTAATATTAGAAGACCAACAGCACCGCATGGAAACAGTGTAGAACCGTTTGCGAAAACCAGGTTCCATTTCCAGCTGGGAAAATGGCACACAAATTAGGAAGAGCTTAGGAAAATAAAAAATTCCAGAATGCTGGAAAGACTGAACTTTGAGGGAAAAGAAAATTAATTCCTAAACATGCCAGTTTAGCAAAGTGATACATATGTAAATATTGAGATAAGAGAAAAGAGTACACGAGGTCTGCAAAAACACTAGCTAACAGAAAAGCAAAACTCTCTAAGCACCAACAGCACTTAAGTGTCTTTAGTCCCTTTCGGTAACATAGATAGGCACATATATACATGCTTGCTTTTGCATTGAGTGAAGCGCATTTAAATAAAAAGACTGCAAGATACTATCTGATAGCTCTATTGAATCTATTTTATCTCCCCAAATGGTTTAACTACAGCAAATTGATAGTGACACGATAGTGAAGACTACAGTGCTATTTCCATTTTAAATCATGGCTCAGACATTTATAATTCTCAGGGGAAAAAACCCCAAACAACTATATCTATTAGAAATACAACATCTTATGCATGGATTCCACTTAGGAGCTGAATTTCTGTGAGAAGGTTGCTGTAAGACTTCAGCTATTTGAGTTCACAAAATATTTCCTTCCACATTCCTTTTGTTATTAGCAAAATGCAGCTAAAATATAAAAAATGTTTTAAATCAAAGTTTATTGAATACATTATTTCACATAATAACTAGAGCTTTTGATGCATGTGAAGAAGTGTTTAAAAATAGCAGAACTTGCAGCTGTCTGAAAACTACATGTTCAATAGCCTTAAGTCATAACTTCTCTCAACTTGAGGCTTGGAACGATGCTATAAAATTTTTGCACGTGTGGTATCTGAAGGGAGAAGAGTGATATAGACCTTTTGGGCTTTTACACCTCGGGATTTTCTAGCTAATATAAAGAAAGCTTACAGTGCTTTCAAGTTGGAAATTCCTCTGAAAATAGTGTACAACCTACGCATTTCTGCAGTGATTTGTAAAATATTACTGTTAAAAACACACCAACGCAGTCAGTGTAGAAGTCTGAACCAATGTGATTATCAAATTTGCATTAAGCAGCAAATGAGATACGATATCTATGGTGAAAAAACCACAGCTGTGTTATTGGAAAACACTTGATCTCATCTGATTGAATTTTAAGAAGGAAGATGAAAATATCTAATTTTCCAGGATATCTAGAAGACTGATGAAGAGAAAAACTAGTGAAACATGTATTTTCTGTACAATTGGCTCATTAGCAGACTCCAAACACCGACCAACCCCCTTGTTTTGCAGGGAGAAAGGACATCCCAGAACCAGTTTAAAGTTGAGAGTGGTGTACCTGTATCCCAAAACCTTGCTCAGCTAGCAGAGCTAGTATAGCCTTTTAACACCGCACTCCACCTGGACTGATGTATTCTGCTTCTCAGCAGGGATTCCTGCTCTTCCTTAGATGGATCCATCAAGGAACATCAGGCAAAAAGATGTGGATATAGTCTCTGAATAAAGAAGTCCTTCAAAAAGACATCATTACATGTGTGCATCATGAAAGGGTAACGTGCAAGTTCTGATCCAAAGCACTCTCTGAGCACTCCCAATACAGGGCGTTCGCCTAAGCAGTTCAGCTTGCCAAGCACAGCTGGGCTTAGATTCTTCTCAACAGTATAAACCGACCTGACAAAGTGTCCCGTTAACATGGCTCTGCTGTTTTTAATACCCATGATAATTCGTTTAGCACTGTCACCATTATTTGTCACTGCAACAGACCTTAGGCACACACTTCAAGACCCGTCTTGCATCTCTTTCACGTCACACATCAAAGCATCCCCTTACTGAGTTATAGACCAGAACGACACTACTGCAACAAGTTCGGGGGAAGGGTTTGGCTCCCTCCAAGTTGTCATCTGCCTTCCCTCAGCATCACCATGTCCTCAGCACCTCAAACTGATGGGGGTGCAACTGGGGACAGGCTGTGGTCCTGTGCTTTGCCCAGAGCTGCAACAGGAATGGTGATGATGTTGCCGACAGCTTGGTGTGCCCCGATGGCTCTGGTTGAACCCAACAGCAGAACATGTTCTTCACTAGCATGGATAGTGTTTTAGTTGTTTTCCCCTTCCTCCAAACTATAGCAACTACTAGAGCCAGACCACTTTGGTGTCTCTTTTTTTTCTGTCTCCCAGGGACAGAGATCACTAGGAGCAAACCACTGGATCTCATGCTCCAAATTGTGCCAGGTGTATCACACACTCAGCTCTTGTTCTTTAGTAGAGATTACTGCAGAGTAACTACTAATACAATCTCCAAGAAGATATACCACGACTGTAGTTATCCGATCTCCATTGCTCAGATTAGCCTGAAACATTTAATTTTCTTTGCATCTGCTTGTCTGGCTCCTCTCGGCTTCCTCCTGAAGTTTGCATTCTGAAAGCCAGCGTGTGGTGTACCAGCAATCACCCTCTCTGGATATATGCTCCTTTGTTTTGTTTTTGAGCAAGAAAAGAGGCCGCAGTAGAAAGAGGTAGTAAGCAATTTCAAGTAAACTTAGAAATAAACACATTTAATTAATTTTAATTAAAATACAGTAAACATTACTACTAGTCTTTTAGTGATGCTAAATTTTAAAAAAATGCAAATTTTAACACAACGCTTAAAATATTCCACTTGTGCAATGCATTTTATAGCCACATAACAGGTAGCAATATAAGATACTATATGGACTGAGATTAGAGAAAGCCTCGATCCTTCATATTATTTCCCTTGCCATATGTAACCAGATTATGCTGTTGTTATTTTAACAACACATATTTCGTTGTAAATGAGACATGCACATAAAAGGCAAAATAAAAGCTTGAGAGAAATGACTTGTGTTTTGCAGAATAAAAGCTTCTGCCTTGATACTGCATCAGCAGAGTAAAGGTAGGTGTGATATGATTCAATATAGATAGCTAACATTAAAGAAATGTAAAACCTTCATGAGTACAGTATTAATATGCTCTCAAATAGAAGTGGAAGGAAAAAAATCTCAAAAATCTCCACTTATATTTCTAACTTCCCTTATATTAAATCAGAAGGTGTGACAACTGAACAGTTAAGGTGCCTCACACCACAACAAGAGGCAACAAGGCTGAGTATTGCTCTGGATTTTAGCCAAATGTCATTCTTTGTCAACTCCCTTGTAATTAGGAATCCGGCTCTTTGCATGAGGAAGCAAGACTTTTCTTTGAATACCATTTCTTACAGAAATTGAATTGCCACAAATATGTTCATGTACCATGCTACCTATGACCAGGAGAGGTTCCTGGTTTAACAAAGCTTTGGCTCATTAAAATGAAAAGGTTACAGCTGCTGTCTTAATGCTAGAGAAAGAAATGAACTACTCTTCAGAAAAAGAATGGCACTAATGCAGCTTTGGCTGTTCAAAAAGTAACCCCAACCTTTGCGGGATGCTGGGACACTAAATGCAGGAAAGGAAACAAAGTCACCTAATTCTGGAGAATACTGTTTAGCGTGTTATCTGATAGCTTGTGTGTTCTCTCTCTGTTAACACGATACTAAGTGAACACAACTTCTTGATGGGATCTCTCCCTCTGAAGCTCGCTTGTTCCCTCATCTCACTGCCCTTTCATAAAAGATTATCTGGGAATGCAAAACTTACATCAATTAAGGAAAAGAAACTGCAAAACTGGGCATTAAGAGGCTGCAGTAACTCTGAGTAGTTTGAACTGCAGTGACAACCAGAAGAAAGCAGGTTTTTAAACCACATCTAAGCTTTTCCTCATAAAACCAGCATCTAGAGTATTTCCCTTGAGATACTACCAATATATTTCATCTCTTCTAAACAACATTAAAAGGTAGGAACAGCTTAATGCAAAGATGCACTGCACTGAGAAACAGATCTAAGACAATTAGACTGCAGCAGAAACCTCCTCCGCTGTTTAACAATACAGAATGAAAATATTTTCATTTATTTTCACTTAAAAAGAAAGTCAGAGTCCTGTGACTGCATTGATAGGAATGATGCACACATACTTCTGGGCGTATTGCCTTGAACTAAGGAAAAAGGAGCTGGTTCTTTCAGATGGAGTGGCAGTGCACAGAAGTCTTCGGCTCTGACTCCCTTTGCTCTCGATAAAAGCTTGGAGCAATGAACTCTCAGGAGATTAGCGTACACACACAAGAGCTCAAAAAACTTTAGGCAGCATACATGTTCCTTTGAGTCTTGTACATGTGTTGTGTATAATGTGCTCTTTTTGATATTAAAAAGTTGCTAAGTTGTTCTCAAGCTGGAAAGGGTTTTCCATTTAGATAAGGCCAATAGCTACTGCATAGAATAAGCACATGTGTAACACTGGAGTCTGAAAGCAGCACAAGTGTTAGCCGTTTTACCAGGGGCTGATAAGAATTAGGCCATTTTACAAAAATCCTACTGTAAGTTATTTAACCCCAACATGCATTCTTCTGGTGGCACACACACCACTGCCAGCATCACGTTCCCACATCACATGCCTTTCTTTCACAGCAGGTTATAACCAGTTATCCCTCTACTTGACTCTATGCATCTAATTACTCTAACAGTCTGCACACCTTTTCCCTACGTTGACCGCTAAAAATACCACATGGAAATTATTATCTATATTAGCACAAAAGCAGCCCTCATATGCGTGTGAAAGGAAGAAAACTATTTAGATAAAAGGAATCAACATTTCTGTTTATTTGCCTGAGTTTCTTCAGTACATTAGCAGCACCTGCAGATCACATACAGTTCTCTCCTCTGCAAACAGATTTGATACCAGGATGGGCTCTACTCCCTGCCCTGAAAGAGCGTAATGACCTTGCATTTATTTATCATCATTCATACATAAAGGTCTAACACTAACCTAGAAAACATGCATGCACTGCTGGATTTACCCTTAAAAAAGAAAAAAAAAAAAAGCTTGCTGCATACATTCAGTCAATAGGACCTGGCCTCAACTCAGCATCACTTCAACTACTGCTGAAATGCAGTAATCTTGGTGGGAGGATGCGGCGGCTATTCAGTGGCGCAGAACAGTGCTGAGCGGTTTCTCCTCCATGAATTTGAAACTGCTCGGGGCATTTAGGTTGGCAGAACTCTATAACCCAACTGGAACCACGCCAGCAGGGTTAACATGCTGCTCTTGAAAAGTGAGCCACTGAGGCTTTAATCACCACAAGTGGCAAGGGCTTAATTTTTCATCTCATTTGAAATATGCCAGTCTCAACAGCAGACCAAGCTTCTTATAAAAGGCCATCTACTAATCAACACTATTTCTTGCTTCATTGGATTGCCTTGGATGTCTGCTGTTACGAGTACTGCAGCAACCCTGCTTGGCTTAGCCTGTGACCTAGGAAAATCATAGCCCGCTATGGCAGGGCACAGGACACATCCCGCACACAGGACGTATGGACCACCGATACTGCAAAATTCAAGCTCAAATTTCTTTTAACATTCTTCACCTCCCATACCAGTGGCAGCATTTTGTCTTTGACCGGGCAGCAGGGCTAGTTTTTAAGACTGCAGCTTTGCACTGGCATCCCATCTATATGAAATTACACTGGGGGGTCTAGAAGATGTGTTGGGAGTTCGCCTCACCCAGCTCTCCGCCTCTGCACAGCAGAGATGGACCAAAATTACAGGCAAGGAGCTCAGCTTAGTGAGCTCACGTGAGAAGGAATGTCTGTGTGAAGGAAAAACTCCTTAAACCGATGGGCCATTTATAAAACTGAGGTTTACACTAAGGCTTTGGAGAAATGCAGTGTTTCAGCCTGAATCACCTTAAGTTTTAAATACATAATATGCATAAGCTGTACTCTGTGAAAATCAGCTCATCTAAGAGAAGGTTGTTACCTGCAATGTAAGCATTAAGATACTTACCACTTTTTAATTCACAAAAAGTTTACTTTCCCCAAGAGTCCTAAAAAAAATGTTGAATTGTGTCAATACATGCAATATTGCACTAAACCCTTCATAGGCTGCAATTTGTAAGTGTAACAGAACTATATAGCAACACTGTAACAATAAAATTCCACCTTCATTTTTCAGCTCATCACAACCAATGGGATTTTGTATCATGTTTTTAAGGACTCTGAAAAAAAGTTAATGGTAGTTAAGTCAAAAGTATGATGCTAAAGGAGGATAAACCGAAGGCTAATCTCACCAAAATCTAAATAGATTTTCACTTGTAATTCTAAAGCTTCTGAAAAAAACCCATCTCAACTCAAGTTCCCTGGACAAGGATATGTGATTTTAACCACAGCTTTTATCTCAAAAAAAAAAAAAAAAAAAAAAAAAAAGTGCATGTTTTGATCACATTGCAAATATTTGTTTGTAGTATACTTTATACCCCCCAAAAGGTAATTGAATTACAATAAACCTTGCTGATCTGAACACGCAAAGCCTGTATTACAGAAAATTAACTGTTGCACATAAGAATGGTAAAAATCCATCAACTCTCTTTAAAATAGCAAAAGAAACTAGTTATCTCTGAGAGATTACAGATGAGCTATCACCTTCAGCAATATTGTGATTTAAAATATTCAGAACAGAAAAAAAGCCTCTTTCATTAAAGTGTTAAAAGTTTCTCATGCAAAACCAAACGCATCCTTGTTTCATATTTAATTTGCAATAGGATACCCAGCAGCTGAGCTATGAGAGCTTTTTCTGGCTGGTGACTAACTGCCTGCTGAGATGGGCTCCACACATAGGTAGCACACAATTGAAGACTAAATCCTCAGAGCTGCACCTCAGCTCCCTTTAAAGTTAATCTGAATGCACTGGACTCAAAAGGAAATGAAAAGTGAGTTTCTCTCCCTTCCTATGGCACCAGGACTTCCTGTGTTTTACTGATTGGTCAAGAACTATTATTTCCTCCATGCTATTCCCAATTGTGACTGTCAGATGTAATTAGCGTTGCCCGCACACGAGTGCAAAACATTTGTTTAAATACGCCTGGAACAAAAGTCCCACATGTACAGAAACATGGAGAAACTTGGAGAATATTAAGATTCAAGTATGCTGTACCTGAATGAACATGCTGCTCTAAACATTTAGAAATGCAAAGTTCATTTGCTGAGATGAATATCCACAAAAATCTATGCAAGATAAGGGGTATTAAAATTATTCACTCTCCAATTCAGGATGGATTATTTGGCCAATCTGTTAAGCTGTACCTCTCAGACGCACAGAATCAGTACCATCCTCCTCCCCTCAGGGAAAAGAGCTCATAACGTTTGAAGAAAAGTATGCTTCATCCCAACTGTAAGAATACACATGAAACACAGTCTTCCTTTAACACAACTTTTTGGAATGGGAAAGCAGCAGACATCAACAGTGCAAATGCAGAGGGCAAACAAGTTCACCAAAGAAAATAAATTAAGCAGAATGCTGCAGATTGTAAAGTGGCCAGAATAAAGGCCATTTAAGTTGTTATTGGACTGTTTTAAACACACACACACACACAGGGCTGAACTTCAGTTTATCTCTCCATATAATATACCACCTCTGGCAGCATGGCGTCATCACTTATAACCATGATTGAAATACTAATCTCAAACCAAGTCAGAGAAATTTGTGACTTACTGTGTTACCACCTGAAGACCCTATGTATTCCAGCCTTGGGCTAAATACAAGCCAGATCCAGTCCTGCTCAAGTTTGACATTGCTTCTCAAAAACACAGGTATGCTATGGCAGCTTTTGCTTAACCGATCCAAACAATATACATTTATACACAACATGCAAACAGAATTACACTCTACCTAGTCACGCAATACACAGCTGTTCAAAGAAATGAAATCCAAACTAAAGAAATATATAAAAATACCATCTCGTCAAGTCATCAGAAGGCCATTAATGTTTCTAATGACTGCAATTACAAAAATGAAAGATTCCGAAAAAACACTGTTACAGATGAACTGTAATTATCCAACCATCTTGCTACATGAACCAGGATCATGTCTCCAAATGCCTTCTAATTTGAACTCTCCCTGTTATCCATCCAACTTTACATTTCTCAGGCTCTTGCAGAAGTGGAACTGCCTACACCCAAAAATGAGTTATCCCTTCCTAATGACTTACCCACTCACTAATACTCCCTTTAGTTGAGATTTGGAGAAAACAGGAACATGTACCAAAGGTGAAGACTGGAAGAAGACACTGAAGTTAGAGCTGTACGGTGAAGTTATAGTGCTTAACTGTGTGTGGCAAAAGACAAATAATTCAAATGAGCTTTCTTAGTCATAATTTTAAAAATTAGAAGGCAGAGTTCCTTGGTCTTAACCTGGACTCTACCACATACTTGTCTGCAGAAGCTTTTAATGAGTCATTCACCTGATTAATGCAAGAGAGATACGGGTCCCGTAATCCACTAGTGATCTTTGTGTAGACAACAGCTTGTTCTGATGCTAAGATCAAGGTTAGACTCAGCTAAATCTGAAAATGTGCATGTAAACACCATGCAATGTCTGTTCCTGAACAGCTCCAAGCATGGATATTTTTCACAGGAGGAAAGAAGTGTTTCAGACACTTCAAAAGTGTTTAAGTGAAAAAAGTTATTCTGCAAGTAACTCTTCTCTGGACAGTAGTGTTATTCAGAACAACCTGGAGTGCCAACTCCTGAACTCCAGGCGTGGACCCTTCCACATGTCCATGTATGTGCCACAGCTGTTAATCAACAGCAGGAAAATGCTAGCATTGCTGGAGAAACTTGTCTCAAAATCAGATATACACGCGAGGACTCAACCAGCATGTTCTGCTTCCATGTCCTTTGCAAACAATTATCTCAAATACAGTACAACATGAAAGCTTGCTTGGGTTAGGAGCCATTTCTCAGAAAGTTTGGAACAAATTCCTGTGAAGGGGGGTAACAATAATATTTGTGGTTTTGCTCCCAGTAGCTAAAATAATTTTTATTTGCTTTTTAAATGCCTGGAATTGTTAGTAATCACTAACATTTTTATTAAGTTAAAGCATCCTTGGTGGCAAAAGTCAAAGAGAAAAAAAATAAAAGCATTTGATGATAAGAAAAATAGGAAAGGCTCCTGCATGAGGCAAAAGCACTGAAAAATAATAAAGTTACAAGGTCAGCCCTTAAAATAGGCCAGCTGTACTTCTCTTTCATCCTGCTTTAAGCAGTGGCTAGACTTCCCATTTCCCACCCTCTCCTCTAGAGTCACCAAAAATACTCAGTGCAGTAAGGGAAAGTCTGAAACACTTGAGAACAGCAACACACAGCTATCAGACGATAACCTAATTTGAAACTTATGCTTTCAAAGGCACAAAGGTGTCTGATGATCCAGATGAAATAAAATCCCCAAGTATCGTAGTAGTAGACTGTGCAGGAAGCAACACAGGCACTAAACAAAGTCATACATTGTCAGAAAAGGGAAAAAACTGATCTGACATGACGAGTCAAGACAAGTGACAAAAGTTTTGCTGAAAAAGGATCAGTAGGAAATTAAAATCATGACAGCATTTCTGTTCTAAATACAGAAGACAATAGAATCCTTTTATCATAAAGTCCCATTTTCTCCTCCAGTTTTTATTATAGCCAAAATTGCAATTTGCACATCACAATGCAGTGAAAGAATCCATGACTTTCATTCCAATTCAATGTAAATAATCTACTGCAAAAGGCTGGCTTTTATGAGTCAACTTCTGCATTGTGCCATTTTTATTTTGAATCCTTAAGAATCACTAACAACTTGTAAGTTATCTAAACAGGTCTGAAAAAACAGAAAAATCTTTGTGGGAAGGTTTTAAAAGGATGATATCCCCTTGAAGAAAAGTCACATTAATTTCATTTCTTTTGCTATATGCAGCGACTAAAACTAGATAGCTAAAGAAGCTAAAGAATTTTTTTTTCACAACACTGAATTTTTATAGTTAGTAATACTAACTCCTCACTATTCCTTTTTAAAAAACTGGAGTCAGCATCTGTATAAAAAGTATTTTCTGGTTTGCTTACTCAGGTACAGCCAGGTTCCAGCTGGTTTATTTGTTTTGAAGGATACAACACTTAAAAGACCCCAACAAACAAAACCATGAAAACCCACCACAAACTCTCTCCTAAACAAATGCAAACACTTTTAATCCATTTCCTCCGTTACCCACTTCCAGCTGCCACTCTGCTTCTTACAAAAATAGCAAGAGGCTTTTTTTTTCCCCCCCCAGACATGAATGATCAGGAAAAGTTAGGTACTAGTCTCCTACAGAATATAAAATAGTGTACGCCTCTGCCTCCATAGTCCATGGATCCCAGTTATGTGATTTGGTTTCTGCCATGGATGAAGTTTTCCTATGGCACTTATTACATTGATTTTTTTTTCCCCAAGTGCTGCAAATTAAATGAAGCTCTTCGGTGAAAGTCTATTTAGCTTCACATTTTAAGCTTTTTTAAAAAAAATCTTCCTAGTTAAATCCTTTCTTGCAGTATTTCACTGGAAATTATGCTTTCAATTATGATACAACTTCTTAAGAAAAGGTAAAGATACAGTTGTCTTCCCAATTACAGCTTTATCAGCATGCCTTCTATAAAAGAGTTATTTTTCTGTCTAATGGCAAGATTTAACCCAGGCACATTTTCTGTACACTTTTTTTGTTCCCGTCTCATATTTTCCTTTTTCTTTGAAACCTGCCTCTCCTATTGGCTCTTTCCCAATGCCTTTCTTCTGTCTGCATCTCAAGCTTGGCTGCCTTTCTCATTTTGTCTGTTTCTCTTGTTGCTTCTTCCTTGCTAGGCTGATGCATACGTGAAGACTCATTCGCACAAAAGCAATCAGCGTCTAACACTCAGCATACTGCACGGACGGCTAAAGGATGCTTGCAAATACTCAGCAACCAGGCACGGTTAGCAGCCAGGAGCAAAGTGTGCACAGGCTGGCAGGGGTTTAACTCTTCAAACTGGTTGACTACACAGTACCTGTTTTGTTGATGGGCGGTGGTTTCCTAACCAAGTATACTGGAAAAGCTCTGTTGAAAAGATCATTGCTGCTTTTAAATCATTGGTGCAACTGTTAGAATGAAGAAGAAGTAGTCTGTGGGATTAAACTAGATCTGGGGAAAGGCAGAAAGGCTTAAAAATGACAACGGCAAGACCTGTGTTGTCAAAATGGCAAAGTTGATATCCCAGTATCCTTTTTAAAGCCCATCACGCGCTAATTTAGAAAGAGGTATTGGCTTTGTTTAACCCTTGAGGAAACCAGAGATTGAAATGACGCTGAACTGAGATCCAAGACTTGCTACATTCAGTTTTGGACTAAGGCCAAAGAAAGCACTGCTAGACTGAGGGGCCAGTGACAATTTTAAAATCTGATATATCTAGCCACTGGAGCTAGACACTAACGCTTTATACCACCGTGATGCTTAATGCTTTATACAATTACAATTCTAGCACCAGTAGACCCTAGATATCAGATGCAAAAAATCATGTTATTTTGATCAGCACTTTGCTTCACCACCCACCCGCCCATTCTCATCAATTCAAATGTGATTTTTAGCAACTAACGCTGTATGAAAAAACTGGAGATGTTCTGAGATTATGCAAAATTTGACAGCTGGGTCTCCACGCTTCCAGGTGGCTGCAGACATCAGGTTTTGGTGGGTAACAGGTCCTAACATCACATCAACAGCAAAGGGGGGAAAAGGCAGGACTGTAAAAAGCAGGGAAATAAAATGCTCTGACAGAAAAGGCTTCAAATAAATCCAAATTTGTACGCTGTGCCAAGAACTGGTCCTGACTCAATGATCAGAAATACAATGCCAGGGCTTGAACACACATTATCAGGAATGAAAGATCACAAAATTCAATGCCCAGTAAAAATTACATTTGTTTCCAGATCATCTTTAAGGAAAAGGAGCTGAACCTCTATGAAGTGCGAGTGAAGCGGTATGAAGCAGAAGACAAAAAAAAAAAAAAAAAAAAAAAAAC
>VYZV01002878.1:217891-234052 GCA_013401275.1 Pandion haliaetus | reverse complement strand
TTGAAGAGGAAGTTTGACTCCTTAAAAGCTACCCCTCTCCCCCCAAAAAAATCTCAACTACTGGGAAGAGACTCTCATGTCTTTTCCCTCATATCCTTCTGATTTACCCCAGCACCATTACAGTGTAAAAGAGGAATGAGAGTCTAATGCAAATATAATAGACTATGAACAGTATCGCGTACACAGAAGCAACATGTTTTCTTCAGTCTTCCAGTCAGAGAAACAGGGAGGGACTACTTGTAACTTCAAAGTCAGAAAAAGAAAGCAGTTGACATAAAATGTGGCTTGTTTTTTGTTTGATTGATTGTTTTTGTTTGTTTTTTAAAAATTATTATTATTTAAAATGAGGTAATATCAAGAGGCAGCAAGTGCAGGTAGAAATTCATTCCAGGAAGCTTAAAAATAAGGTTACCATAGCACATGCAGGATTCACACTTTGCTCTTATTTGTTTTAATTATGGAGAATGAGACATGTTCTTAAAGCATCAGGACCCAGGGCTCTACACATTGTCACAAAATGTAATAGTGATTATTATTATTAGCTCTGGAAAAGCATCTGGGCTTTCTCAACTGGCCTAGTTTCAGCACAGTACTGTTTTGCTTCAAATGCAATCAACAAATTCTATGAAGTTGATGTATTATTGCAAAATGTATGTTCTTTTACATTAAAGCACAAGAAATAAAGCATGACCATCATGTTTTGCAACTAATTTATTTTTTTCTCCTTTTTTAATCTGTCTTACAAGTTTACCATGACATTTTAGTGACAAGAGCGCTAAAATAACTCAAAAAAACAAAAAGGAGACTAATTAAAACTAGGCAGACAGCAAACATCATGATACATTGGCATAAAATTATCCCTTCAGTGTCCTTTGTAAAAATACTGCTAAAACTCCAACATTTGCCATGGCAATACTGAGTCAGATTGTTTTATAAAATATATAATTTTTATATGCAGATCCTTGCAGTGCAAGCATTTGGAATCTGCACCAGATCATTTAGTTAATGCACGTTACTGAACTGAGGCACGGCATATTTAAGGCAAGAAAACATTTTTTGCTTTCTTGGAACACAACTTGTACCACTGAACTGAACTTCCAACTGACACAAATTACAGATCTTGAAAACCTATTTGCCTTCCTCCTTTCCCCAACAACTTCAGAAATCATTCAGAGAGCTGTTTCAGCATTTCTTACTATTGAGTACATAAGAAGGAAATGGCTCCTCTCAGGCTGGACAGGACTTTTTGCTCTTATCGACTCTTTGGCAATGATAACTAAGACATCACACAAGCTGCTGGGTAGATTGTATACTCTGAACACAACAGCACCAGTTCTAGAGTAAGTGGAAATAAGTTAGTTACATTTGCAGAACTAGAGGACTTTTGAGAAGGAGGTTAGCAACACCTACTGGTCATGGTGCATACTGAACACTGTTCTTTTGTTTTTTAATTTAACAATAAAAAAAAGTTTTTTCTTACTAAAGCACCTAGCTAAAATTACCTGCAAAGTCAGTATGTCACCAGAGACTATACATCTAATTAGATCAACTGATAAAGTTAAAAGATATTACTTCTCCCAATAAATCTTGTTCTGTTCATACCCTTAGACCGTCATGGCTACATTATTGCTTAAATATACCAGCACTAGTAATTTCTGAATCATATCAGTAAATAAATACTCATAACATGAGCTGCGCTCTAGGCTTCAACATAAAATGGGACATAACAAGTCTTCCTGACAGTTCCTTTAAGTGACTGAAAGATTTACATTATACATCATAACATGCATGAAGCCTTCCTTCATTACTGACTAATTATCTTTATTGCCTACTCAAAGCAACTCAAATGTTATGAACTGCACAATCTTCGTAGCAGCATGGTTTTTTTCTACTCTATAAAGATCTGAAAACTATTCAAACAACTTCTGCAATTCTTCAGTATTTTTACGATGCATTCCTTTCATCTGCAAAAGTGAGTTTTTCTTCCAAATTTTACTTGGGAGTGAATTACAACAAAACACATACAACAGAGTTCCTTGATCCACCTCACCCCTTCTAAAAAAAACCATAGGGCACAAAATTACAAATAGCATTTTCAGAAAACATTTAATTCAAAATTAAAATATCCTCAACTGTAAGTATTTTAAATCAACTATTACAAACCTGCATTCAGCAGTTGTATTTAATGCTAGCTTTAAATTCCCATTTTTAAAAATGTTGTATTCATTTTTTTGAAGTTGTGTCTATAGGTCTTCTGATACACTAGCTTTAGGCATTAGAAGTTTTCCTGGTTCTCATCCAACTTTGGAAATACTATCTTCTTGCTTCGGGTGTTAAAAGGATTCATACATTATTTATAAGGACTGCTAAAATCTAACTCCTGGATCTAACTTGCAAGAGAAAGAGTATAAAAAGTTACATACAAAAAAAGCACACAACTGTCCCCATTTCAATTTTTAGCCTCTCTTTCTATGTCATGTATCGCTAGACTGAGTCCATAATACTCTCATCTCTCACTCCCCATGTTCAGATATTTGCCTACAGCCGCTTTGAGCCTTGTTGAATTTGATCTTTCTTGCATAATTTTAAAGTATGATTTTCCAAGTAAAAAAAACCCCAAACAAACCCCAAAACGCAGAACTGCCGGGTAACTTCTTACACTTCAAAGATGCTGGATTTCTCCGACAGAATGGTGTTTGTTTACCTCCTGAAAAACCTGGCTAACATGTTTCAAGAAAGTAGCCAGAACAGAGTAGCTAAAATCCCTTTTCACTTCTCAATGTCTTCTTCCTCTTTATTCTCACTTTAATGTTGTCTACATATATGATACTTACATTCTATTTGTCTCTTCGTAGTTTAAGACAGTTCACTGTTAAGATTTTTAAAATAGCCCTTTTAACAAACTTCNAAATAGCCCTTTTAACAAACTTCACAAAGGTGAGATTTTAGTACATTCTTATCAATCCAATAAAATATTTTTGCAGTTTCACTGAAACCCAGCAGTTTCACTTCCTTGGTTATATTAAGGCAAGAGCCATTAAAATGCTATTGATCTATAAAATAACTATGTAATCTATGCAATTAAAGAAAACAGAAAAGTCAGGTCTACGGAGCTTGAGAAATATACATCAGCATGAGTAAGTCCTCACATTGTTACTGGAAATAGCCCATTTTTATTAAACACACTGAAACCACTGTATTTGATAGCCCTTTACACTTCAGATACCTGTTCCTGACTATAATTTCACTTAGTCTAACTGGAGCACATAGTAACTGCATCTATCTAGCTAAACATGATGTATGAAAGACTGAACCTACACTTACTACAGCTTACTAAATCATTGAAAAACTGCGCCATACGACATTTGTAGCAGCACAGCAATGGATTTCATTCACCCAAGAAGGTGATGTTGGTTATGTTCATCTTTACACTGGGAAGCACTTTTACATATATTTCAACGTTCAGACTTTGAGACCTTAGTTCTTAAAAAAGAACATGCATAATACAACATGATATCCATTCTGTCCCCATAGAAATTATAAATTAAGTATCTTGTGAGGATTGCACCTGTTCGTTACACTCTCTTGGAAAATAAAGTTGTTCTGTCTGGGATTTTTGTACCCAGTCCACAAGCTTACATACGTTTATTCCCCCATAAAGTATAGTTGTGTGATGTTCACTATTCAAAGGGAAAGTTAGACTAGGTCGTGTTTCTTAAAGGTTTATCTTATTAGCAATCAAGTTTCATGTAGCTGAAAATAGAAAAAAGGATTTTGCGTTTTCCACTGCCACTGTTAGAATTCTTAGGCTAACTGCAGCTCGTAGCGTTTGCATAGTTGGTTTCACCGTTACAGTGATCCTCGACCCCTGCTCCGTGGGATTTTCACACAAGAAAGGGAAGGAGAGCACTTGGAACAGTAATTATGAAACCCTAAGCAACATTAGGAAGGACAATTAAAAGCAAGCACTGTGCCTCTAACAAACTCTTACTTCCTTATTTTAAATCTGACTTCATTTTAATTGGAAGAGTTTTTTTGGTTGGGGGTGGTTGTTTGTTTGTTTGGGTTTTTTTTTTTGGTTAAATTTGTTCAAAGGAAGAAGAAACAGCTGTCAGGAGCTGGGAATGCTGTGCCAGTCTCACCAGCCTTCCATCTTCTACCTTTACCAAATTATGTAAACTCTTCCAGTATATCTAAGAGGGAGGCTAACACATAAAAGGTAATGTAAAGCATTCATTTCTACTGTTATTTGAAAACTTGACATTTAAATGCATTATAGAAACATGTATTGACACAGTGTATTTTGACACCAGTTAATCTTGGAGCAAAGTAAGAGTGGAAAATAAACTTGCCACAGCACTGCTATCTGTTTTGAAACCATGCTTGTGTAACACCCAGTGGGTCCTTTCTGAGCGACTGCTATGAGGCAACACAACTCAAACTGCTTGAGGATGCAAACAAATGTGCAAACACACAGGGACCAAAACTTAAAGCAAAGGATTAATTTCGCACCTTCTTGAGAGGAGACAATAGGTGGCATATAATCAGGGATGTACTCCTTCCTTTCCTCCGCATCTTTACTTCCCGGCTGGGGAAACTGCAGGACATTGTTCTTGCTGACGGGAAACGAAGGGATTTGATGTGCGAAAGTGACAGGTTCAATATTGTGTATATAATCTTCTAGCTCATGCAGGTTAACCCCCATAAGCTTGAANAAAAAAAAAAAAAAAAAACCAAAAGAACAACATTTTTGCAAAAATCCAGTTTAAAAAAATTGACCTGCAGATCTACCCTTAGAGATTTCAATCCACCAGTTTACCACCAAACAGAGATTACTGCCCCACAGTTCTACCAGGTTTACTGTTCACCAGGCTATACGACGTTAAGAACATGCTCTCATTTAAAAGTGTTTTGTTTCGATCCATATCACTTTGTTTCAATTCATACCATTGAAGAACTGCACCTCAAGAAGCAAATCAAACCAAACCGAGGGAGCAGAAACAGGCAGCTTTACCTGGCAACAGTCAATTAACATCATGCAGCACCACTTAAAATAGTTTTCAATTTCATAATGTAAATTCAAATGAATGAAACAAGCCCTTAATATGCAGAAAGTGCCCCTTTACCAGCATGTAACAGACCAAACATTATTTTTCAACCCAGAAAAAGAACAATTTCATTTTGTTGAACCAACTGTAGTTTACGGGTAACAAAAAGAGAAGGTATCTGGTGTATCTCTTGATAACAAAAATACTTCACATAGTATCTTTCCACCAGATGAAATCTATAGGCTTCATAAATGTTAAGTCACTTTACCTATTGGTTAGATATACGTCCCGGATGAAACACAAGAATATTAAGTAGTAGCCTGATGAGAAGAGACTATTTTATACTAAACTTCAGGGGCTGATTTCCTGGGGTGCAATTTAAGCTTGACTCTACAGCAAAAATCTTCTTTTCCTTACAAAAAGTATAGTGAAACACTACTGGCCAAGCAGTTGGGGTTTTTATTTGATATGACCTCCAAGAAAACAGTCCAAGTGAGGATGCAGTTTGTTCTACACATATAATTTGGCTCAAAGATTTAAACTATACAGCGCAGAAGTCCTCCATGTGCCTCAGCTTCCCTGACCTGACAGAGGGAAATCCCTCTGAAGGCCTCTGGAGGGAGAACTGGACACCTGGCTTTGGTAGCCAAGGCACCACTTTGAATCTCATCCTAACCTTTTGTAATAACAATAACACAAAAAAAGATGCCTTAAACCCCAACCACGATTTTTTTTTAATTCAAAAAAATTATACTGAATTATTGAAATTCTGTACAGTTGGCTTATGAAGATATTACATCCCTTACATGAAGATAAGCTGTGATTTACTTTAAAAAGTAATTATGGAAAACCAACCCGTGCTTATTGAAGGAACACAAATGCTATTGTGAAGCCCCAGCTTTGGAGAACGGGAGGGATGCTCTTTTGTTTGTCCTTTAACCTAATCTCTTCTTGGTTTATCTTGAAGCCGAAGCAGTCAAGCAGGCTGGTTCTCACATCACTGGATGAATTGAAACCCCCAGCCAACTTATGCCTGCAGGTACATTTAGAAAATAAGAATTTTGTTCTAGAATTTCTCGTCTTAGTCTTGCAGTGAAGATAAGGGTAATACTCAGATTATGGTTTTGATTCTCAGCTCTGTAACACTGGTCTCTTGTGTGACTCTGGGCAAGTCGCTTGTGTTTTAATTCTCTCCACAGCTAAAAGGGAGATCAGACCAAGTTATTGCCTCTTTTGTCCATCTGTATTTAGAACGTGAACTCCGTTTAACAGGAACCATCTCGGATTTTGTGTTTGTATAATATCTAGTACAAGTGCAACACTAGTTTCCCCTGCAGACTCTAGGGACAGAGAAATGTGGAGACTTACAAAAACATAATTAAAGTAGGATATCACCACTCTGGAGTAGTTATGAGATCCCTATGTTATTAGGCAGACAGAAGAGTGTTTTATCCTTAAAAAATTAAATTCAGATAATTGACACAGCTAAGAAATTTTGCATCGTCACTTGTAGTTGTTCTTCAGACTACAAAGCTTTTAACTTAATGAACTACTTTCTAAGGTGTCTAGACTTAACAGATACAAGTTGGACAGCCAGTTAAAGAGAAAAACTTGGGAAAAACTTTTCAACAAGCCCAGAAGTAGAGCATGTTTATTCCCCGGGCGCTCCCGAATTCACTGGCTGTGCTGTTTGCAGGACAGAGGGATTCATAGTGAGCCTCAGAGCACTCATTCCCAGGTATGCATTGCCTAGACCTGGAAAGCATACCAACAGGCACGGACACACACCATGCTTGTGTCCAGTTTTCCTTGAAAGAAAAACCAAATGTGCACACAGGGAAAACACTGCAATAGGTTTCCCAGATGGACAACCTGGGGCACAGGACTGCAAGATGCACCACAGCATCTACCCCATTACTGGAGCTCTGTGGAGGTGTTTCGAGTCCCTTGTTCAGTGCGCGCCTGTTGACACCAGCACCGTCATGTACTCAGGGTGAAAGTTTAGTCTAGTTTATCACTGTGATAGGAAAAGGTCTTTTCCTAGATCTGCACGTGATCCTCTTAACCTCCAAAAAAGTGTACAGACGTGACTAGCAAGAGGTAAGTACTAAAAGAGACTTCTTCCTACAAGTGTTTATTAAAAACACGTGGCAACTACTAAGCATAAGAGAAGCATGGAAGTATTTAAGCAACTATATCAAAAAACAATTATGTGTGTTAGAAAGCAGGTTCAAAAGGTAACCAAAAAAACCCCGAAGAAGATTCAATTTTCCCGTACCTTTGACATTTGCCTCCAAAGAAATAATGCCAAGTCATAAGATTGATTAAAAGCTAAAAAAATTTTTAAACATGCAACTGCCAGAAGGATGAAAGGACTGATCAGTTAACCTCTTCTTTTTAAGACAGTGGGTCCTCAGTGGTGAAGGTGTACAAAAAAAGTTTCAGGTCTGTATTCATGTCTGTATTTAAATCAAAGCAGTTATCAACTGGAAATATACACAGCACCAAAATGCATTAAATGTAGTTTCAGGTAATTCATCAAATAAAGGCTTTTTACTTTTATTTGAACAGTTTAGCATTCCTCTTCTCTCTCTGGTTTAATAAAAATTCACTAAAATGGCAGAAGCCAGACACATGAAAAAGAATGCTGACAAACATGTAATACACTCTATCCTGGTCTTTCATTTAGTCTCAGGCTTTTTTCTGTGAGTAAACAATGCAAAAAAAAAAAAAGATAGTTTAATTTGTGCATACTGAACACGTCTCAATATTCTTCAGATATTTATGCTATCCTCAGTTTAAAAATTCAGATGCTGAAGCCTCTCAGTGAAATAATTAATCCAATGTCACACAGCAAGTTAGTGCCAGATCACAAACAGCTTTGGAACTTTTGGTTTCCAGCCTCTTGCTGTTCCCTATACCATGACACATCAAAGAACATCTGTTGTCCAGAACTGGGAAGAGATGGAAGGAGGTGGGAATAGTTCATCCAGCAAGTTAAAACTCTCGTCCTTACCCCACAACCAGTGAACTAAGAAAATATCTCTCATGAGCTTTTAAGTTGTACTGTCTCCCTGAATGGGAACTGTGCTCCGAAACTGATACAGCTGCAGCAAACAGCAGAACTAAATTAAGACCATTCTGTCTCAAAACAGCTCACCAGAAACCTGTGGGAATGTCTGTGCAGTTACGATACTCTCAGCTTCCCTAGGCATGAGAACGAGCACCGGAAGAGAAGGAATCTGCACACAGAAATGGATCCCCCCAAAAGTACAGCACTGAAACTATGGGCAAACAGAATCCACGCAGGGCCAAATATTTAGGTGGAAAGTTATGCAGCCCTCAGCCCTGCTGCTCAGCGTCACCTGCAGATAAACTGCACTAACTCCCCTACAAGCAATAAAAGCTCGCTTTCAGTTTGCAGGGAAAAGGCATTTTTAGAAGCTACTAAAGCCTAGGTTTTTTTGCAAAAGTCACAAGAATTCCTCCAGCCCTCCAGCAAACAAGCTAACCAATGCTCATGTCACCCAAAGAAACTGCAAGGGGGTGGGTGGGGGTTAGGGAAAAACTATCTTACTTTCCTTAAATTCAGTCTTAGGAATAGCTGATTTACTTTTGTCAAACTCACCCCCATCACCTCCTCCATCCTGGCCCAAACTTCGTATGAATCAGTGAAAATTTAGCAAGCGAGTAGGTACAGAACAGAGGAGCTTTTAGTTTCATGCCAGGTTTTCTAAAGAAAGCAACTGCAGCTCTGTAATAAATACATTCAGAAAAATTAATGAGTCACTACCCATGCAACATGTACAGTCTATTATAAATAGCTCAGCATTCACTCTCATGTCTGCTCTAAAAGAGATTTTTTAATATTTTATTTTAACCAAGAAATTAATACGTATAGCTCCTCAGTATTTTTATTACGGGCTCTATGACAGATTCCTTGTGCTCCAGCGTGTCACACAACCCTGCCACGCATTAAATACCCGTGCATCTACACTGAATAGTTACTCCAAGATAACTCTTTCAAGCAGACAAAACATTGCTTTCATCCAGCATCCACAAGAACAGTCAGAAGCACACACAGTAGATTATTTAATAAGTATATATGCCTTACTTGAGTGCATTTAAGTGGGGAAAAAGTGGGGAAAATTACTCCTATTAATGTAGTCACCAGTCAGGCAAAAGCACCTCCTTGCTATTGCTGCTCAGTGTCTGCTCCCTTTCCTGGTAACCTCATAAATGTCAAGCAAAAACCCAAGTTGTCCTTCTTTATTGGTAGCCAGTAAGAAGTTAATTAGCTCAAAACCATCCATGTTTAAGGTCATCAGGACATAAAGAGGTACACTTCTTAGGACATAAAGAGGTACACTTCTTATAACAAATGTTATGGGCCTTGGATAGTTACTTGTTACAACAGTCATTCAGCATCAGTATAGAGATTAAGCTCATTTAAACTGATCATCAAAATGTAACACTTTGATAGATACTGATAAGAGTGAAGTAACTAAAAAAAAAAAAAAACCAGTGAAAAACCATATGATGTAAATTTGACATTTAATTAGAAAGAAATAAAAATTTGGTTGATGCCAGTTCAATTCTCTCCATTGTGGTTATTCCCAGTGAAAATACTGGTCTGCTGTTTGCCTCCTCCAAAGAAAAGATTTGCTATAATGAAGTTAAGTTTTGCATTACAGGAGATTGTGCAGTGACACTAGAGCAGGTTTTGAGCCACCTCTATCTTGACAAAACATTTTGCAAGATCTGCCATTTTTCCTTCCAGTTACAATGTTTTGTTCACCAGATCAGAACCTGCCTTTTTAATATAAATACAGTTGCATTATTAATATCCATTTTAATATATTATTTATATATAGAATTAGTTTTAGGTAGTCCTGCGAGGAGCAGGGAGTTGGACTTGATGATCCTTACAGGTGCCTTCCAACTTGAGATATTCTATCACTCTATGGTTACACAAAAATAATCTTCAAAAAAGTAATCACACAATATGAAACTAAAGAGCAACTTTTAAACTTCATTTCCTCACTGTACGGAAATTTCAGCAGAAAAAAAAAAGTCACAACATATGCAAGCATATGCTCAATACTGAAAATTCACGGAAAGAGTACTAAAAAACTCACTTCTAGATCCAACACACCTCAAAGTTAATTATCTAGTTTATTACACTTCTAGTTTTAGCAGCAGATAATCTAATTTTGTCCTGCTGAAATATGCCCAGGTGCTCTCAGTGATTAAAGTTAAGTAGCTTCTACCTGATTGTTTTTTAAAGCAATGTAATAGAAAAAATGAGGCTTTTGGGGCATAAACCATGACAACCCTCGTCAGCTCTCCCATGCATTGCACCATCAACATAAATATACTGGAAACTAAACTCTCTTACTGGATGTGCTACATTAACAAGTAAAGCGCAACGTATTCTGCATGTCTATAACCAACCCTCCCGCTGCCAAGCTGGATTAGATAAACTCATAGCAAATGAAGCAGATACCGGTCTGTCTTCACTGGACAGTTCCCCAGTATAAAACACCCCAACACATAAAAGAAAATACAGAGCAGCTAATCCAAAGCACCAGCTGTGCTACCAGCAATATCAAACCACATGAAATGCAAGTGCAAAACTAAGTGGCACATAACAGAGAACTTCTCCCTTTTCACC
This sequence comes from Pandion haliaetus, assembly GCA_013401275.1. Lineage (NCBI taxonomy): Eukaryota > Metazoa > Chordata > Aves > Accipitriformes > Pandionidae > Pandion > Pandion haliaetus. The sequence continues at coordinate 223,330 of VYZV01002878.1, read as the reverse complement.
TCTGCTTAAAACAAACAGCAACAACAAAAATGTAGAACCCTGCTCTCAGAAACCACATGATGGCAGTTTGTTTTGTAGTTCAATACCTTAATTACATACTCCAACACTGTTTTTCAAATATTTTATTTAAATTTTAGGATAAAACCATGTGTGGAGTGTGCAGCATGTTGAATAGCCTTCCTCTTACAAGCTTTCCACAAATTTGAACAGCATAACATCGTGTACTTTAACAGGAAAACCCTTATTTTCTTCCCTGTAAATTCACTCCCTCCTCCACCCCCAACACAGTGTTCAGAAGCATTTCACAGCATCAAAGACATCTCAAGCCCGCTTTGCAAATCCTTTTGCCTTCTCTTTGCAGCCACAGAAGCTCCCATCAACTACAGCTACTGCAAATGCAAAGAAACAACAGCAGAAAAGTAATGAAAATCTTGAATGTAGCTCTCCTAATGGGATGTAACAGCTGGAACAAAGATCTAACACAGCTGGGAAAGCCATCATCTTCTTTTGCAAGTGAGAAAATACGTGAACAGCAATGACATGCTTTTCAGGGCAATACCACACTGTCTCAATTACGTCAGAGTAAATCCATTCAGTTTTGAACACAAAGATTAATGTCCCTCCAGCTGACAACCCTGCTAACTCAAACCCCACTGGTTTGACTCCGAGATAACACACTGACAATAAAGACACTACAATTGGAATTTAATTAATTCTACTTATGCAAAACCATGGCAAAATTAAACTCATTTATCCAGAGCTGGGTTTGTACAGTAACTTATTTTAAGAGCAAAACGAAACAATTCTGAAAAAGCAGGGGGACATCAGCTCTGCATTAAGATGTCTTTTTACAAACTGTTTAAAGAAAGAAATACAGGAATCATTTTAAGAGAGGTAATACAAAAAATACCGTATCACTGGCATGAAAACTGCACATTCCCCTTCTCNAAAAAAAAAAAAAAAAAAAAAAAAGACTGTGATACTTCCTTCTCCATTCATAGAGGGGAAGAAAAAATTCCTTTTCCCACTTTCAGTAAGCACACCCAAACCAAGAGAGGGATAACTTAGTTCTGCACACTTCCTATTCCTCAAGGACCAAAAGGAAAAATTTGTATTTTCACCGTCTCTGCCTCTTTTCCTCCCAGCCCTACAAACACTGCAGTACCTGTGGCAGAGGCAGCTGAGCTAGGGGGGTAATGCTGCTCAACAACTCATCTCTTGCATAAGCAGTGATCCAGTTACAAAAGCATCTTCCCCAGTATTTGTACTAACCGTATCAAAGGATGGCTCTGACCAAGACTAGGTTAGCTCCTTTTTCACCCCATAACTCAATTCTCCCAAACTCTGTCTGTTGTCCCCTTTAATTGCTTTACAGATCATTTGTGTTTGGATTGAGATACAGACTTCAGAGGTGTAGCAGCTGCACTTGTGCTGCTGGGAGACAATGGTTAATATTGTACAGTCCCACTTCCACACTAACTATACACAGCTTGGCATCTAACTAGCTCTCTAATTTGGGGAAAACTTGTGCAAGGAAACCTATTCAACCTAGAAAGGAAATCCAAAGAGTTTGCAGCAGTATCACTAAGTCCCTCCTAAGCTCAGTTACACTGGCAGTGCCAGACTCGATCTCAACTATTCCTGAAATGATGAAGCAGAGGCAGGGCCAGGTGTCAGGTACCTTCAGCTCATCACTTTGCTTTATCAGGGCAGCAGTGAGAACTTCTGCTTCAGAGAAGGGACATGACCACAAGCAGCAGCACCTTCAGGCCATGGCTGTTCCTATACCGACCAAGCTGATCATGCTGTGCTTCTCAGCTCATGGGTTGTTGGTCCACACTGTCCAAATCCACTCTTGCAGGGGAAGCTGACACCTCCAGTCTTCACAGCTCCTCTGATCTTGAGGCTGCACCCACCACCAGTTGACAGCAACATGCCTCCGATACTCCTCTCATTCATGGCTGTGACACCCTCATTTGCGCAGCTCCCACAACTTGGACAGAAGTGCTGGCAAACTTTTCCATTTACGCATTTCGGGGCTGCCATCCCTGTTACCTCTCCCCAAACCTCCCGCAGTCCCCAGCACATTCTCTGAACTGGTGGTGACTACGGTAGCCCCAAATCCACCACCAGCGAGTCACCTTCTCCTCACTCAGCACTTCAGGTGAGCAATCACATTATCCATCCCAACTCGAACCCTGCTTCCTCCTTAATGCCTTCCCTACTGCCAGACCCAACCACAGCAGCTCTGACCTCTGCTCCAGGGGCTCTGCAGGACTTCCCCCTCCGTAAGTACAGCGGCAGCCCACAGCTCCCCAGCATGCCAAAGGAGGGGGAACCTGTCCCTCTTGGCACAGGAGGCACAAGCAGCCCTGTTTCTCCATGCACATAGTCTACACCCACCCTACAGGGCACCCCTGCTCCCCCCAGCCTCCCCACTATGTGCATCGCCCTCTCCATCTCACCCTCCTCCCCCTGCAAAACTTACAGATCCAGCAGCAGCACTGGCAGCCCCATCTCTGCACACACATCACTGCTGTCCTCCCCGCCACATTACACCCTCCCTGCCCCACACATAGGGCAGCAAAGGCCTCCGCACACACAGACTCGCAACCCTCCAACCACACTGACAGCCTAAGCCTTGCTCCACATCCCCTGCAACACTCCCTGTGTTCAGACCTAGCAGTGACCCTGACAACCTCCCTCTCCCCACATACCGCCACGTCCCCACACCCTCCCTGACCCAACAGGACATCAGCACCCCCTTCTTGACATTCCCACACCCAGCAGACACCTACCATCCTCTCATACCCCCAGTCAGCATTACTGACTCAGCAAGCAACTGGACATCCCATCCTCCATCACCCCATATTCTGCAGGTACCAGCAGCTCATCAGCCCCCTCAGTACCTCACAACTGCAGGCTCTGCAGGGACGCAGACAACACTGAGGGACACACAACTTCATCCTGTCGCAGACCCAGACCCAGCAGTGATACCTGCTGCCCCCTCCCCATCCTGTCCACACACACTCCATACTCCTATGTGACCCAGCCAGCTGTCCTCACAGTCCCAGACCTCTTTTCTTTCTCTTCTCCCAGTTGGTGTAAACTCAAGCATTCCACACTCCCACCCCAAATCCAGCAAGGCCCTGGGCATCCTGTTCCCCACCATCACTCCCAGCTCCTTCTGCACATGCCCCCTCAATGGCAGCGTTGGCTAACTCCAGTCCCCCACATATCCAGCCAAACCTCTTCCACTGCATCCACGAGGACACTCACACCTCATGCCACATGCACTAAAATTATCCCCAGCCCCACCGCTCCTGTTCTCCATAGACATACTCCACACTTCCCACATGCAGCCCCGTCACCTTCCCACGTCCCGCGCACTACAGCTCTGTCTCCTGCAAAAACCACTCTAGTGTGTCCCCGCCTTCACACACTGCAGCCCCACATCCCCCATACACATGTTCCCAGCCCCACAATACCATCACTTCCCCCTGTACGCACACATCCCCAGCCTCACATATATGGCCCCATGCTGCCCTGGTATATGTCAATCCCTGCCACAGCCCCCTGCCCAACCCCATACATGTGCATCCCTGACACCAGGCACCACAGCCCCACATCATCCCTATACACATACACCCTGACCCCACACAGCACAGTACATACACACTCCCCACCAGAATTAAAGCCCCACACCTCCCCTTGCACATATGCACCTCCAGCCCCACAAACCACTGCCCCCTTACACATATATACCCAACCCAGAGCACTCCAGCAATAGCACTTCCAGACACATCTCTCTCTACCCATGCTGGTGACTCCACTCCCCCCAGGCACACCTGTCAGACCCCATGCACTGCAGCTCCATCTCTTCACTCCTTACACACCTCCCATGGCAGGGGTTAACACCTCCCGCCTCCCTGCCTCATACACCCAGCCCATACCTTGTGCCCTACAGCTTCAGCACTTCTTGTGCGCACGTCCTGGATGCTACACACACATCCCTACCTGCAGTGGGCCCCCACAGCCTCCTCAGCATTCCCACCAGGGCACAGACCCTGACCCAGATATGAGCCAAGACAACACAGCAGCAGCATCACATCCTCTCATGCACACATCCCACCCAGCAAGAGCGCTGGCTGCCCCTTCTCCCCTCCCAGTACACCCCCCTCGCAGATTCAGAACACTACAGCCACAGCAGCAGGGCCAACAGTCCCATCTCCCCCTCTTATACACACACACCCTACTACCCTGCATGCTGTAGCCAGAGAAAAGACAGCAGCAGCCCGATCTCCCCACACTCCAGACCCACTGCCTCGGAGTTCTGTTTCCACCAAGCCCACCCCCCAGACCCACTGCCCCATAGCCCACATCTTCCTTGCACTAGGGCCCCTGTGCACCAGCACTGCCCCATGGCTTCCCTCCTGTCCTGGTTTCAGCTGAGATAGAGTTGTCTTCCTAGTAGCTGGTATAGTGCTATGTTTTGAGTTCAGTATGAGAAGAATGTTGATAAGACACTGATGTTTTCAGTTACTGCTAAATAATGTTTAGTCTAAAGTCAAGGATTTTTCAGCTTCTCATGCCCAGCCAGCGAGAAGGCTGGAGGGGCACAAGATGTTAGGAGGGGACACAGCCAGGACAGCTCACCCAAACTGGCCAAAGGGGTATTCCATACCATGTGATGTCATGTCTAGTATATAAACTGGGGGGAGTGGGGCTGGGGGAAATCGCCACTCAGGAACTAACTAGGCATCAGTCAGCGAGTGGTGAGCAATTGCATTGTGCATCACTTGTACATTCCAATCCTTTTATTATTATTGTCATTTTATTATTGTATTATTACCATTATTAGGGTGGGGGTTTTTTTCTGTTCTATTAAACCGTTCTTATCTCAACCTACAAGTTTTACTTTTTTTTTTTTCCCCCGATTGTCTCTACCATCCCGCTGGGAGGTGGGGGAGTGAGTGAGAGGCTGCGTGGTGCTTAGTTGCTGACTGAGGTTAAACCACGACACCTCCTCATACTCTTGCCCCCCTGCACTGCTCCACATCCCAGCTCCCCTTGATTTTCCCCCACCTAGAGTACTCCACAGCCCCTGCACTGCCCCACAGCCTGATCTCCCACACAGCCCCTGCACTGCCCCACAGCCTGATCTCCCCCATGCCCTCACCTCCCTGCCACAGACCACTGCCCCACTCTCTTTCCCTACAGAACTGCCTCACAAGCCACCTCCCCACACTACCGCAACACTGCCCCACAACCTGGTGTCCCCCACGCATGCACCTCGCACCCACTGCCCCACAGACACCAGCGCAGCCCAAAGCTAACCTCCCCACGCCGTCCTGCCCTTCCCCACAGCCCACATCTCCATGACCCTCCCCCTGCAAAGCACCCCTCAGCCCCCAGCACTGCCCTACAGCCTCCCCCACC
>VYZV01002878.1:173548-198832 GCA_013401275.1 Pandion haliaetus | reverse complement strand
TGTTCTGAATTTTCTGCTCCACAGTTATCTTAGATTATAACCTGCTCTGGAGGAGAACTTGGAGTTACTTTGTATCTGGCTTGCTTTTTAGTACTAAAGGAGTGATAATTGCTGCTCTTCCAGTGATCAGTGGTTTAAAAATCACTCTTCAATTTAGGAAAGGAAAGGAAACGATACAGTAACCAGCATGACGTGTCTTCATTTATGGCATTTCACAGCTTTTAGAGCTCCAAATAACAAATACTTTGTACAGTAGGGAGGCTGAGATGAATAACTGGGAGGGGCTGGCATAATCAAATCCGCTTAGTGAAAAGTTTTATTTTGATAGTGCTGGTGTGGTATTCAGGATCTGTGTATTTGGTGTCATTCCATGACTTCCATACACGTTGTTGCCTGGCACTGGAACCTCCCATTTGGTCCTGGGTATTGATAGGTACATTTAAATGCTCTTGTAAACAATTATCTTTCTCTTAATTTAAAACTAATTGAAATTTAAATGGTCTGAGCCTTCGGTGCTAAAAATTTGGAAAGATTCCAGAATTTCCTTCTTTGGGTTATCAGTCTGTCCAGAAACCAGTCTAATCATGCTGGTTCAAATAGAGAAAACTGTTACAGTAAGGCCACTTTCCTTTCATGCTGGAATCAAGCAAGTTTAGACAGCATCTCTGTAGAGAGTGTTAGAGAATTTTGCGCAGGAGCCTGTAATGAGATAATGTTTTCAGTTTATAATCTTCTTATGAATCAAGCCAGGTTGAGTATTACAGTTACTTGTAATAATCTCACAGTAGTCTGTAAAACTGAGCTAATCAATGATCACCAAAAAATGATATCATGGCTCAGTTTTCTGTTTGACTCTTGAAATGTGTTTTGTGTTCTTTTGGCAGGAAAAGCCAGTCTATACTGAACTGAGCAGAGAAAATGAAGAAGAAAAAGGTAACCAGGTTTTCATGTATGTAATTTTCTAGAACTTACTGAAGCTGATTTTGTGATTAAAACGACATGAGCGCTGAGGCCTGCTTGGTGCTTCATAAAGTACTTTGAGATCAGTTATAAAGAGCACTGGAATATGGAAATACAGAATATTCTTTTTTACAATGCTTAAAGTAATTTATTTTAAAAGCTGAACCAAAACATAGATTACTAAATATTTTCAAATTTATGATCTTTCCCGTTTGCAGATTTTTAAAATTGTAACATCCTTCAATGCAGTTATATTTAAAGATAGAAATAGAGTAATGTCTTTTTATTTTTTAGTTACATTTAATTTAAACAAAGGACCAAGTACTTCAATAGCAGCATCTTCTAAAACAAGGTGAGAAAAGAATTCAAGGGCGAGCCTTACTGTTGCAAAGCACTTATATGACAATGATATTTGTATGGGCAGAAAGATGTATCTTGTCCTGAAATATTTGGAGTCTAATATAAATCTCATCCTGTTGTGTTATTCGGGGGGGATGCTAGGTGACTTCATAGTTCCTTTTGTATTTAAAATGGATGAATGGGTATATCTTAAATGTGTGCTGTGAGGAGCCTTCTTGAATTCACTATGGTTCATGGCAGATGCCCATAAAGTAATAGGCAGTTATAGGTTCCTCCTAAGAAGATACTGTTGTATCAAAGGGTGGATAAGGGATCCAGTCAAAGTATTTGAAGTGAATGCCATCTAGTTCCAGCTGCCTTCTATGAATGGGTATTCATGACTTGTTAATTTTGGTTCCTAAAAGGTTTGATTGCCTTGTCTAATTGGAGGTTATACTTTCTCTGATCTTCGTTTAAGAAGCTGAATCTACCTGATGTAAATCTTTCTAAAGTTCATGAATTTAATTGTCATCATATAACCACAAGCAACACAGGACAAAAGGGATCAATAATGCAAACAATACTGACTTATAGCAGTCTGTGAAACTGTTTGATGAGCAGTACATCTTTTGATGTGAGGCAATACTGTAATTAAATTTATTGTAGGTAAAACGAAAGCTTTCCTCTCATCACAGGCTCAGCTCTTAGATTAGGTATCTGATGGGAGATATGCCAGGCAGAAAATGAGACAATAAAGTAGTTCTTTGCAATAATAGATAGAGATTTCAGGCTTTGAGGAAAACTTGTAAATTATCCCTAAGCATTGAGTTGTTCTTAAGATGAGTCTGAAACTTAATTCAGACACTTAACCTGAATAGTTCCAGCGAGGAATACCTAAGGTGCTTGTTAAAATTTGGCTGAATGTGAAATCATATATCAAGCAGTCTTAATTTTTTTCATAGCATATAAGAGATGCTTCTCTGTAAACTTTGTAATAGTGGTGTAGAAGCAAAATTAGGATACCCGCTTCATGGTAAAGTGACCAGACGGTGATTTATATGTCACTGGTGGTACAGGAATCACTTACATCACAGGAGTCATATTTGGAAACTGCTTCCCTGTGTCAGCGTGACGGTGTGTTCTGCAGCTGTTGGCTGTTACTGAGGATCAGTTGAGTTCAGCCTGATGTCCAGTACCCCAGTGCAGTGTGCAGTAGGACTTCCTGGCTTCCCACCCTCTATGCTCACAGCACAAGCTACAGAAACCTGGCACCTGTATTTCCTGAGCAGGGTGCAAAAATAAGACCAGGAGATCATAGGTAGTGGATGGTAGAGTTTTGAGGGCATGGGGATACTGGTGGTTGGGTACAGAGATGGAGTTGGAGCCTTGCTGAAAGGGGAGGGAGAGGGGAGGTGTGCCTTCCCTTGAACATCCGTGTGGCTGACACGAAGCTAGGAGTCACCACTGCCGCTGCAGGCATGGCTTCTGATGCTGGCTGCCCTTGAGCAAATCGGGAGCCCTGGGCCTTTTTCCCTCGAGAGCTTACATCCTCAAATCCCTGCTTAACTCACTCAGTGGACAAGTAAGATTAGAATTACTTCTGATTAAGGAATGAGCAGAAGCTACTATCAAGGTCACTGACTCCTGTCTGTAGTACTGCAAGTCTACCAGTGTACAGTCCTGTCCGCACACTGATCAGCCTCCATTGTACACAGTTAGGGTCTCCCTAGTCCTATAATCCCAAGGGAAGATCCTTCAAAACCTGTTCATTCTGATGGTTAGGACCTTGTGTGTAATTTCCCAGGTAAACATAGTCATGGCCAGTTTATACCAGTTGCTTTTGTGGTGGTAGGGGTGTTCAACATAAATAGTTCTTTTTCTCCCTGGTGTTTGCTTTCTCAGACAGTGTATTTGTAGAGAACAGTCCTAGCCTCTCAGCCTTCACTGTGCTGTACAAGCCGGCCTGCACAGCGCTGGCCTTATCTCCCCGTTCCCCTGAACTGCTGAATATCCCTTCCTTGTCCTTGTTCCAGTTTCAGCTAATCTTGAACAGGGGAGCTGATTGAATTTGTGTGTGCTGCAAATGAAACGTCACCGTGGCTTATACAAGGCACTAATGCTTGTCTGTCTTGATGCTTCCTAGGATTGCATTTGACTCTTTCATGACTGGTCCACACTGGTAGCTGTCATCTGTGATTATAGCCAGACCCCTTTCTGCTTTTGTTGTTCTTAAACAGCTCCCAGTAGATAGAAGGTAATCAGAGTAAACTTTTCCAAAGTATGTGAGCTTGCGTAATGTGCTGTTGAATTTTGTGCTTTTTAAAACATGGTTTTCAAGATGAACCAGTCCCTTCTGGGATCCAGTTCTTTCTTGTGTTCTCCATATTGATGACACACCCAAACAGTGTTGGTGGTCTCTCACTCTTTGTCCTTGTATATGTTAAATAAGATTTGTTTTACTATTGACACCCAGGAATCCCTCACAGCTAGATATGTTTTCCTTCTTAAATATAGGCACTGCAGTTGTTATGTTTTAATTGTATGTTACCCTTTATGAGATGTTATTTTAAGTACTTGCTATTTGATTTGTGATTTAATGTGCTATTTCTTCTAGAACTCTGCTATAGAGATTATCCAGACTTCCTCTGAAACACAATTTTTCTCTCAGTTTTGCTTCTACTGCCGTTTCTGTATCTTCATTCCCATTATGTATCTTCCCTTTGCTAGCATATCCAACATCTTCACCACAGGCAGAACATGCGATTTGTTGTAAGGCCATATTAATATTACCTTGCTGTCCACCTCACAGCAGCCTTCTTCATCTTTCTGGATAAGAGAACACCTAAATTTTTTTTACTGCATTCAAATGTCTTTTATAAAAATGGCTTAACTCAAGCTGCCTTTAGGCAGTTCTCACTTTACCTAGATGTTCCCTGATCCCTAAGATGTAACATTATGTGCTGATTGCTCTTTTCTTTCATAACTCGTAGGCTGTTTGCCTATTTTGAATATGATTGTGAAGAAGGTGTTTATTTGTTGGGTGTGGAACCCTTTTCTACAGATTCCCATGTGTTTTCTCCCATTGCCGGATAGGCTAAGTATCTCTGTCTGGAAGGAGTTCTAGAAGTCTACCATGTTTAAGAGTTGCTCTGTCCAGGTGGCTTCTCTAAAGCCACAAATTTGTCCTTTCGAATTTGAAAATCTTATTTGCAGACCTTTGTCTTCTCCACTGAACTCAAGTCCCCGATCAACTCTGTTTTTTGCACTGGTGAACTGGTCATTAGGTTGTTTTCATTCTGCTGGACTGCTCGCAGCAAACATCAGTGGACGTGGAGTTTCCACCTCAAGGAGATCAGTTCTAGCTGCCATATGCAGTCCTAGAGAAGGAGGCATGCAGGGTCTGGAAGGTGACTTGCACAACTGAAATTAAATATATCAGCAGGCCTTTTTGTACAACCAGTTCTTCAGATGCATCTTGGTAGAGGAAACAATGTGAGGTCTGCTGTGAAAACACCATCTTACTCTTCCAGCAGTGTCCTTGGACCGAATGCACTGAAGATGGTGGAAGGGGCGGTTAAAAGAAAAGAATCAGCTCATAGCTCTGGTCAGTCCAAAGAGAAAAAGAAGAAATCTGCACTGGATGAGATTATGGAGGTAATAATCATGCAGGATCTGTGTCTTTGTAACCCCATGCCTATGGCAATGTCCACTTTACCAGGGCGTCCCTTTGAAGTGACCTCAGACCCTTCAGTTCATGTGGAATTCAGACTTTTGTATCTTATCAGGCAAAATGGTTTCACTTCCCTGTTAAAACTTGTTTCTTCTGCTCATCTGTGCCTATTCCCCAGACGACTGAGATGTTGGATGTAAAGAAATACAGATTTTGGAAGAGAAGAGAATATCTAGAAACACTTGACAAAAACCAAATATAAATCTCCATCATTTTAGCATGGATTCCTGGATCTCATCAGATTTATTTTTATGCAGCAAGCACACACTGACTTATCCTTATTTAGTTGGGTTTTTTTTTTTTTTATTCCCCACTTGATGTGGGCCTGGAGAATTGGTTCAGCTTTTCAAAGGCATAGGAAAGCTGCAGTGAAAGGAGGAAGTAAATGGTGATTATTTGTTGTTGTTCTGTAGCTTGAAGAGGAGAAGAAAAGAACATCTCGAAGAGACTACTGGTTGCAGCCTGTAAGTGTCTTAAAAATTATTACTATACCAAATACAACCAATTCTGTGTCTCTAATGCCGCTATTGATTTTTGTAAAGATCCAAAAGCAGATTCCAAACTAAATTCACTCTTATTTCCAAGCTGCCAAATGTGAAATACTACAGTATCTGGGAGGAATTACTCTTCTGGTTGAGCATGATCTGCAGTCTGAAACATTGTATGCCTGATCTCAAGTGGGGTGGAATACTCTAATTAAAGAGTTGGTACTGTGAGTCGCTACAGATCATGTTTAAATCATGGTATTACAGCCCTCTTCTTTCTACATAATAGTTGACTCTCACAGAGATGTAGAAGTCAACATCAGCATTTGAGCTGAGAGACCTCATCTCAGCTTCTACTTTTTGACCGGACTTCTAGATCAAGAAGTCCTGCCCTTGACCCATTGTGGGCTGTCAAATTATGTTCTGAATTCAAGTGTAAGTGTATTTGTAAAACAAAAAAAAGTCTTGAGAGATGCTACTTTGAGGCAGTAATTCAAGGATAAAGACAAATTCCTGAAAGCCAAGTCTTTACTCTCATTGCTTCCTGCGCTGTGCTGTACAGTCTGTGCTTGGAGTCAGAGCGACCTGAATGTGCAGTTAGTTTACATTGTGTAGCTGTTTGTATATTTTGGCTTTTTTTTTTTTTTCTCCTTTCACATCTTCAGGAAATCGTTGTAAAAATTGTAACAAAAAAGCTTGGAGAGAAGTACCACAAGAAGAAGGCAGTTGTTAAGGTAATGTGTGCAAATGGAAGCATGTTGCATTGGTTAGGCTTTTCTGCTATCAGCTGATTTCTGAAATTTTGTTTCATTGTGCAAGTTGTTCAGCCTTAAGTCAACACTGACAGGGGCTGAAATGTCACCTTAACTGTACTGGGACTTTTTCTGGACAAGGGCTGAATCTGNGCATATTTTGTCCCTATTAACACATCCACCTTAGAGACTAGTCACTTTGTCAATGTGATATGACCAAGAGCAGTGCAATTGTGGTCTGATCTCAGACTAGTCAGGTTTGCACTGATATTTAAGTGGCAGGCCGCCTTTGAGCAAGATCCTAAATGCATACAAAATCTTCAAGCTGTAAGCCTTGCTCTATTGTTTGGAAATGCTTTCTTTTAGCCACTGCCAGTAAAATGATGCTGTACTAGGTAGTCCAGGGCTCAACAGTCTCTGGCAAGAGTGCCAAAGATGACACCCAGGTGCGTTTTGAATGATTGACAAGAGTGCATAGAGCTCAAAATCACAGCTTTTTTTGATAGACATCTGGGCAGGTTTATGAGTCCCAGCAGCTGTCTTCCACTGAGCTCTGAATATGAGAGGTTGAACATGGTTTATGCTAGGTGCAAAGATGATCAGTGACATTTCGCCCCCTTGAGAGGTAGTATCCCAGTTGTCGCTGTGTGGCTTCCAGCCAGCTTAGCCTCCCATGGGGGAGAGAAGCCTCTAATTTACTCTCCATCTTTGAGAGAATAGCCAAGATTGCTAACCCGAAGGTTGACAAAACCTTCAGACAAGGGCAACAAAATTAGTGGTCAGTTAGACCAGTCACTGATGTTCAAGAGGAGCCCTTTTAATCCAGCCTTAATTTCAGAGTGGGGCCAGTCGGCAGTTTGTGAAAGCTGGATGCCTTTAGGACAGCTCAGAAGTCCTTGCTGCTTTTGAAAATGTAGAAGTGCAGACTCATGGTCCTGAGTTGGTTAATTTTGAAATACAGAGAGTTTATATTTTTTTTTCCTGATTGGCCTCTGCCTTTCACAACAGGAAGTGATTGACAAATATACAGCAGTTGTGAAGGTGATTGATTCTGGAGACAAACTGAAGCTTGATCAGACGCATCTGGAAACTGTAATACCTGCACCAGGTATAGATGTTTTGTTTGTTTTTCAGCTCAGCAGTCACTGCAAAACTTATGTTTCAGTTCTTATAAACTATAATTCATCCACTTGAAAGTACTGTAACAAGAGCCCTCTTCCTCTTGGGACAGCATTTTGTAAGCTACTTTGATCATTTACCAAATAACCTCTGGTTACTTTCCAGGGAATTATTAAATTGCTTCTGCTTCGAGTCTTCACAGTCCCTTCTCATAAGAATTAGTTTCTTTTCTGAGAAGACAGAAGTGCTTTAGGAATCGGTTCATTTGGCGAGATGAAAGCATCTCTTTCAGCTGCCAGGAAGCATCTCTTGGAGCCCTACAGGGCTCTTGGTCATATTTATCCTTTATCTTCCCTCCAAAGTCATGCCTCAAATAGCTGTGGGCGCTTGGCAAAGCGTACTTTGTCTCCTGTTTGGTTCACTGGTGTTTCTGTGGCTGATACACACTAATGTTTGTGTGTAGCATCTGATCAGTATTTCAGGGAACGGTCAGGGTAGCAGTAAGCAGAATAGCGTCAGCGTAGGGGGAAACACAGCATAGGATTTTGGGATTCACAGTGTTTTCAGCAGATGTGGTGCATTTCTGCAGCTGATGAAGAGCTGGTTGGTGGTGTCCGTGAGTGCTCTTTAGTGTAATGGTACTTGTAGGCGAGCTCTGCCCACCCTTGCACTAGGATTGGTGTCCTGAGGGGACTGCCTGCATGAGACAGAAGGCAAAAAAGAGGTGCGCTGAGCCATTAGCACAGGGAATGGGACGTGGGAGAAACAGCTTTGGCTTCTTTCCCTGGTGTAATTTCAGGGGCTTCTGCCTGTAGTGTCAGTGTAGCCTGAGGCAGTAAACTGAGGTGCGCTTCGGAAATGGGTGGGCTGTGAGGCAACACTGGGTGCTGCTTGCTGGAGCTGCTGGGAGAAACCTTCTCTCCCTCAGCTGTTGGTGGAGTTGAACACTACTCCATCAAAAGAAGTTGGGAGCCCTGTTGTGTAACTGGTTTCCTATTTCTCATTTCAGGCAAGAAAGTGATGGTATTAAATGGTGGTTACAGGGGAAATGAAGGCATCTTGGAATCTATCAATGAAAAGAGGTTTTCAGCGACAATAATCATCGACTCTGTAAGTCTCAAACACTGCAAGATCTCCTTTACGTAGAGCACTTTTCATCTGTACCTTGGGAGAGCTTTCACAAAGAAAGATGGTATCATTAATCCTGTCTTTCAGGTGGGATTTATGGTGTGCAAAGTGCTGTGGTCACCCCCCGCCTTTTCCCAAGCAGTAAGAAAACAGCCACATATTCCCCATTGCAGGCTAAGGCTCTGCTCTTTGCCTTTAAAATGATGCCAGGATGCTGCATTTAGCAAGTTTTGGACTTGAAAGAGACTTGCAAAATATTTTGTATGTTTATTTTGAACGTGGCTGTTGTTGTACTATTTTGTGGGAAGGTAAAAAATGTGAAATATGCAAGGAGGTGATTTTTTTGTCTGCCTTTTCCAGACTGAATGTGGGGCTTATGTGCTTTATTTGTTGTCTCGTTCATGTTTAACAATTACGGTTCTTTTGTTGTTTGGCTTTTTACCTATCACCTTTCTCTGAGCTAAAATTAGGCCATGTCATCATGTCTGTCTGTGTGGCTACTTCTTTGTTCTCCTCTGCAAACCCAATCTTTAAACTCACTGATACGGCAGAGAGGATGTTGGCTCAAAGTCAAATTTCTTAAGCACAGCTTGCAGGAGAGAGATGCTGTTAGGTTCTCATTCAAAGAAGGGCTGTAGAAATTCAGCCCACATTGGATTCTGGAGAATTTACTTGAGAAGAAACTGTGCAGATGTCCTAACCACAGAAGGTGCTTTGGCTAAACAGAGAAGTAGTCGTTGTGCTTCTACTGTGTGCAGCACTGAGTAAAAATGCTAATGCTTGTGATTTCCAGCGCCATTCACTTTGGTTGTGCTTCTCGAAAAATGTAGAAACGTGGCGAGATTTCATACAGCCCCTTTAGGTATCTTGTTTTAAACTCCCTGATGGGAATTTAACAGAAAAACAAGTTTATATTTTGATCTTATTTCTTAATGCTACGATACTCTCCAGGGACCTTTAAAAGGACGCCGAGTTGAAGATATCCAGTACGAAGACATTTCCAAGCTCGCCTGAGGTGCTAATCATGGATCAGAGAAGATTTTGGTTCCCCAAAACATCTTTCTGGCATCTTGCAGGCAGACACAAAACTCTACCATGTCAGGGTTTTAATTGTGTGTGTGTATTTATAATGTATATAGAAATTACCCACAAGCAAACTGGATTTATTTAAAGATCACTACAGATTTGTTACGTAAAGTGTTTGTGGAAATCTTATCAGTGGAAATATTTCATCTGATTCTATATCAAAGTTATAATATTTGGTTCAATTTCCTTTTGTAAAGTATAGCAGATAGCTGCAAGCTGGAGTATTTTATTTACTGAAGTATGTTAGCAGTTCCGTAAGAAAGAGAATTACCTACAAATAGCTGCTGGAGGCAGGCAGTGTGTGTCGGAGCCAGTGGAGTTTAAATAACACACTTCTCAATCTGCAGCCAAAATTGAGTTCTGGCTGCAGGAACAAGGGAAGGGATTAAGAGAATAGCGGGAAGGCAGCAGTGCTGCGACGGATTATTTTCCTGCATGTTGTAAAAATGGTCTGGTTTATTAAGTGCTGTCACCAACTTAGTTTTGGTTAGCACATCAGCGATAGTAGAGTTGTGCAAGTCATCTTGTTTGTCAGGGTTCCTAATAGTACTAACATGCAATTTATCTTCATAGGGACTCCGAGGTGGGTGTTACTTTTGGGGTTTCTAGGATGCAAGCCGAAGTGTGTGCAGATACAAATTGGTGATTGCTGGTTTGGTTTTCCAAAGCCTTTTCCTTTGTTCATGCTTCCATTGTTGCTCTGCTACAGGAGTAACATTACTCGTGCTAAATGATGTAACGTTACTTTTTTATTTTTTTAAAAAAGTCACATTTTGTACAATGTTTAATTTCTAAGGCAGTTCAGGAATAAACATAAATCTTTCTTAGGTGAGCGTATTTTTTACCAGCCTTTGAAACGCGCGAGGCGTCTGTTGGTTTATATCCACCAAAGAGCACAGTAAAGTACCCAGCTGGTGCACTGCCTTGTTTGTGTAAAAGAAAGATGCGCGTCGTCCCAGGCAAAATACAAACCATCATGTGATGGTCCAGTCTGCCCCTGGTGAGGTTGCTTGTCTGGAACCTGATGGAAAGAAAACCGACGGCCCCTGTGCCCTTCAGAGGAGATCTCAGCTGAGGGCTGAAGAGGGCAGGATCCCGCACATCAGTCACGTTGCAGTTTAAAAGTTCAAGGTCACTAGAGGCGAAAGTCACTTGTTGGGTGTCCCTTTCCTTGCCTCAGAGGTTCGCTGTCGTGTGATTTGTGGTTTCCAGGGGACCCCTGCAGGAAAACTGAAAGACTGCAGAGGTTTAGTGAAACAGCTGCTGTCTGGAGTAGCCTGAAATAACCTCACACAGGACATCAAATGACTCTCTGCAAGGCCGAGTCAAGCAGTAATGCAGCGTCTAGAGAATGGAGAACTGTGAGGCAGGGAACTGGAGACAGAAGACACTTGTCTGTCAATTCAGGCTCTTTTGTGCAACCTGGATTGTGTAAACAGCTCTGCCCTTTCTCAAAGAACAGGTACTGAGTGAGAAGAAGTACCTAGGAGAGCAGTGAGGGTAAGTGAAAGAACGGAACAGCTTCTGTATTGCTGAAAATAATTACGCTTAACGTTCTGGAGCCTAAAAAATTAGAGTGAATATAATAGACATACTAAGTTACAAAGTGGGTGGAGAAGACCAGAGAATGATTATTCACTGCTTGTATTCACGTACAAGCTAGGAAACAGACAGTGGAATTACTGATTTGGGGATTTAAAAACACGCTTGACAGGTTTCTCCGTCTCCCTGCCCAGAGCCTAGTTAAACCCGGGAACTTGCTGCTGCAGGATGTTGTGGGGCCAAAGCTAATAGATTTGTTCAAAGAAACAGTGAATGGTTTGTAGGGAAGTTGCTTGCACTTCTGAGAGTTACTTTGAAGAGACACTTGAAACACATTGATGCTGACACCATGGCTGCAGGAAAGAACATGTACCAGCCTTTAGTTCATAAGTGAAAGAAACTAAAGTTCAGAAGGGCAAGTAGATTACTTGAGTCCCCTTCCTAGATCAGGGCTGCTGAGAAGAATTTGGCCAACTTTTTTTCTAAGGTTGCCGGAAAGCAGAGTTTTAAGTCAGGCTCTAGGTACATACACATGCATAATTGTTTCACCACTGATCTCGTTCCTTGCTGAATGCTCTTGAAGAGAAGGCATCTTTTGGGAGCTAATCCCACTGGAAGGGAAGCTTTTAATACTGCTGGTGATTTCTACATTGTCTGAATGTTTCCTGCTTTCCCAGATGTGTATTTGTGTGTGAACTCCACTGTGATGTTGAAATTTTCACAAAAAACAGGCTGGAGGTTGTCTCAGACTCATGTAATTGATTTTCTTGCAATATGGCAGCATCAGTTATTTCAAGGACTTTCCTCACCGCTGGTTAACCCATCCTTAAAGAGGGGAGACTCCCCGTGACACCCATTCCAGAGCCCACGTTCCTTTTCTGTTAAATTGCACGTACATCTAATGCACATCCTCCTTTTTGCCCAGTCCAGCAGTATATGAACTTACACTTTCCCAGCAGTCTGAAAAAGCAAAGGTGTAAGTATTAAATCTGGTTGTGCATGTTACCCACGCTGCAGGAGCCACAATGCTGTTGCAAGTCAACTACTGAAGTGTATATTACAAAACAGTTGAAATTTTTAATGGAGTTTACTATCCAATAAATCAGACATGGCAAGAGCAAGATACCTACTACAGCCCAGCATGTCACTTTATTACAGATTTCATTTTTTAACAGAAAAGGGAGTTACATTGCTTTGAAACACTGATCATTTATAAAAGCAAATGGTGGTGAAGTCACCTTCAGTTGATCTGGCTTGATAGGCTGACAGCTACTCTTCAGAAGAGCTGTTTTGGGCATGAAGGAGCAGATAAGAATTTTTTGTGATAAACTGGTTCCGTGTTGGAGCATTCAGGGTTTCTTCAGAAAGCTGTACAGGTGGGGGACGAGGTAATCTTTGTAGTGGCCATCTATGAAACCTTTCCCGCTGTTGTGCACAAACCAGCACTGCACATCAGTCCCAAGCACGCGGTCCGTCCTGTAGTCCTTCTGCAATCCCCTGTGAGGAAGAGGCCACCCAAAAGGAAGGTCATGGCATGACAGGTAGACAAGAAGACATCGATAATCCTGCTCATTCATGACGCTGCCCTGCCAAAGTGGTGAGATCTGCGTCTTCCACCAGCAGAGTGGAAAGAAGCACAAAATGCAGTGAATTTTACAGTTCTATGACCTCGTGGGCCCTTTTGTGGGGGTCCCAGGCACTTTTACGTGGCCTGTCCAAGGTCAGATGCTGGGCAGCTATACGGTCAGAACTGTTCATGCAAAAATAGGAAAGAACCCAACTTGTCCCAAGTGTTCTACCAACTGCTAAAACCAGATTATTAGCAGAGGGCAAACAGAGGGGCTTTTTCCCCCCCTGAGATCCTTGAGAGTTAAGCTTCCAGTCATTGACGTCATTAAAAAGAAAAAGAAGTCAGATTTAGAAAGAGCAATAAAGCACATTATTCTTACCTGGTAACAGTGAGCTTGTTGCCTTTCACTTCCATGGTGGCTTGTGGTTTCTCTGGAGCTTGCCCAGGTCTTTGGTGGTGGATATACACTTCTGGTTCAGATGCAAACTGACCTGATCAGAGAGGTTTAAAGTTCTTTGCATGTCCTAACCTTTGAGGCTCTCATGTAAGCTGCTGCCAGGCGCTTTTGGGAAATCAAACTAGCTGCAGCAGGCAAATCCCTCCTGCCATGGATCACAGGGCACTGTGTCTCCAGCGCTATCGCATCACCCACACTGTAGAGTAAAAAGCTCTGCTTTTGAGCCAGACAACTTCTTCTAAGAAAGCAGACTGGAGCTGCAAAGAGTATTTGGGAAAACAACCTCTGCCGCTCAGGATTCCCACATCTTAAAAGGAGCCTTGGGTGGGTCCAGTGCTCGGAGGGCTGATTTTCCCTCTGAACTGAGCCCTTGCTTTTGTTTTATATCATTGCCAGAAAAGGGCTGTCATTCCAGGGAGAGCTGAATTACAACTGTTCACACAGAAGTCTTCGCAGAAAGGTTTGAGGTGTTTGTTTCATTCAGTCTTTTTATTTTCTACCTGCAGCAGATGATTAGCCAGGCCAGGAAAGCCCTGTCACAGTGTCACCAAGTCTATTCAGGCCTGTTTTGAAAACACCCTCCCCAGCTGGGATGAGGAATAATCTCCTGGTCCCTGATGTTCTACAGTGTCCTTGGGGCTTCCAGGACATCACAGGACTATCCGCCATTTTCTATTTGAATAATTTTCACACCTTTCCCATCAGGACACGGACACCAATGAATTCACTCAAAGATCTAGCAAAATCCCTCCCTAGTACCCCGCCATTCCCACCACCCGACCTGCAGACCTTACCTATCAGCCCGTGGGCTGCAGGAGAGAACTGGTTTTCAGGGGGAATGTAGATTCCCAGGAAGTCAACATTAACTGGGTGATTCTTCCACACACGGTGCAGCAAAACCATGAAGGACATCTCCTCACCCACGGTGATAGTAACGTTGCTTTCTTTCGTCACAGATATGAGAAGCCTAGCAGAGATGAACCAAAGGAAGGGCTCAGTTCAGCTGCTCACACATAAGTTCTCAGGCCCCTTGAGATGCTCTCGGGCACCCAGAACAACCGCACAGGGCTGGCAGGTATGACAGAGAATCCATCAGAAACCCATAGCCTTGGGAGTGGTACCCAGAGGTCTGACAGGACAGTGCCTAATAGGACAGACACTTCATGCCCATGTTCAGGCAACCAAAGCTTGCCCTACAAATTTAAGCTCTTGCTACAGTGAATGGAGATTTTGGAAGCGATCCTGTTGCCTAAGCAGGTGTCTAGTGCTGTAGGGTGTCCAACATGGCCTCTAGCTGTTAATCTGCAGGTGAAGGTCTCCTGGATGTTGTGAGTCATGTCTCCCATCATGTCAGGAACCCTGAAGGTATCTCAAATAACGTTAAGTTCTTGCATTTAGGCAACTGAATCCTGGTCTTAGCTAATGCAGTCAGCAGTAGGGAGAGGAATTCAGCTCTTTCTACTTGTGTCTGGTCAACTAAATTGCTCTCTTGGCCCTACTGCCTAATTTCATTAACTATAACAAGAGCCCAGATACCTAGCTAAGATTCACAGGCACAGGTGTAGGTACCCTGTGACCTGGATCCCACCCATAGCTGGGTCAGTCCAATGCTGTGTTGCAAATAGTTTCCATAGGGCAGACAACAAATGCTCAGCAACTTACTGTTTCCGAATGATATGCCCCGTGTCAGACCAGGTCAGTGTGATGCCATAAGATCCATCTTTCAGTGTTATCGTTTCTGTGCTGATCTCCACTTTCAGGCCTTTGTTTTTGAAATAAAAACCAATTTTGCCAAAGTATGTGTTGAGTTTCTTATTCTCTGTTTTCTTGGCCCCAATGAGCTGCCCATTGACCACAACTCCTGTGAAGAGCAGAGAATCACAGAATCATAGAATCATTTAGGTTGGAAAAGACCTTTAAGATCATCGAGTCCAACCATCAACCATGCCCGTAGAAGCAGACGTTGCCTAAATCTTGGCACACCACCTAGAGACTTGGAGTTCTGATCATCTTGCCAGCCAAGAGAAGAGAATAATTTATTAAATCACCTCCTGATGTTACTGTTCATTCCTTAGCATATTAATCTGGTGGGAACCGATGTTAGGTCTTGCTGGTAGTATGAGCTGATTCATAAGGCATTCAGTCCCTGGCTGTCTGTGAAAGGCATGGGGCAGATAGGTAGTGGGGGAATAGTACCACATTTCCAGCCCAGCTTAACTTGCCTCCAAATGCTCATCACTTTTCACATATATCCCAGAAGTTAAAGAAATGCTCCTAGGTAAAGCCCTCTGAGAAGAAGAGGCTTATTCCCTTTGATTCCTTTTGGGAGTACAGTTATGCATCATTTCTGCCTGCCACCAGGGATGTCTCCAGTTTTATTTCTCTTTGTATCTACCTTCCACTTTGTTCTCTAAAAGTATAAATGAGAAAGGAGAATCCTCACCTATCATGGAGATTTCCTCAGCTATCTTGGCTCCTTTCCTAGTGTTTGGCCATCCTAACAGTGAAAAAATTTTTCCTAATAGCTCACTCCTGCTCTGAATTTCACCTGTTGCAACTTGCTTCTGTTGCCTCTTGTCCATATGCATCTTGGAGATGTGCCAGGCTCCATCTTTACCTTTTGATTAGGTGGTTGTAGACAGCAACAAGATTCGCTGTGGGTCTTCTTTTCTTAAGATTGACCAAACCCAGCTGTCTCAGTCTCTCCCTCTATGTCCTGTGCTCCAGCCCCATAGTCATCTTGGTGGCCACCACTGAATTTGATCCAGTTTGTCACCATCTTTCTTGTACTGGCAAGCCTCAAACTGGACACAAAACTCCAGACATGGAGGGAAATAACCACTCCCCTCAACCTGCTGGCCACACTCCTGTTAGCACACAGTCCTCCCTGTAGGCATTTCCCCTGCTCCCTCTGAACACCTTTCAGACCTGAGAGAAGAAAAGTGTGCTGTAAAGTAAACCACATTTTATTCCCTTACCAGTACCAGGGTCAGAAACCAAGTTTAGGATCTTTCCAGGCTCTGAGTTGATATTGAAGCAGATGTTCCTTTGGCTCTTGGGCAGGTATATGATGAAATGTGGGTCATTGTCAACTGAAACATAGAAAAGAAACAAGCATGAGAAGCAGGCCAGTACCTGCCCTTGAGGTAAGGGACACAAAGACTGAGACACTTTCCTGGGAGGGTTTTGAAGCACTTTTTGGGACTCCTCAGAGTAGGACCAGGGCCCTTTCTACCCCTGCAGTAGCTAAGAAAGTTTTCAGATGCTCCTCACAAAAGCCCCTCAGATACTTTCTCCTCATATACTTCCCCTGTTTAAGGAAAGAAAATGACATGACATTATTGGCTTGTGGAGCACTGCCAAGTGCAGTGAACTACTGGTTTAACTGGTCAGCTGCACGCTAAGGTGCCATAGGCTCAACCTGGAGTGCTAGAAGCTGAGTTTTATTTCTTCATGATGGAAGCCAGCCTCCAGGTGAGACCAAGGACCCATCTGGACACCAGAGAGGGACACATCCTTGAGGCCTAGATTCAGGAAAGGACCTATGGCACGGGAAACAGGATTTGGGTGACACCTCTGTTTAAAATTAATACCCAACCCCCGCCATGCCCAGCTGTTGCCTGTTTCTGGAAGTGACACACTCCCAGGACATCACTCTCTGAAACTAAGAAGCTCTCAGACAGGCTATAAGTTCATACCACCATACTGATGTTGGGTAAAGATACATCCTGCCTACCAATTCCCCTGAGGAATACAATCCAGGACTTGTTCTCACAGTATGTTTAACACCCTGGCGGTATTGGGCCCCTCTGAAAGTCGTATGTTCTTTAAAATTGGCCTCAGGTGAGACAAACACCTGCACCTGCACTGAAGGCAGCTGCCACCAGTCTCGAAGCACTGCCCAGCTCTTGCTGGTTTGGTGGTGGTTGGCATCTCCCTGTTGGCATTCAGAGACATGCCCCATGCCTATGTAGACAGCCAGGCCAGCTTCCATTCATTCACTGGTGTTCCTCATCTTTTGGAAGTCTTTAACTCTTCTTGTGCACTAGACAAATCCTAGACCCTTGACCAGGCATGTCTTCACAGGAAATGGTGGGGTAGGTACCCTCCAAGGGGTGAAGGAGCTATTGAATGTCTTGAATCTTTGAATATATTGAGTCTCTTGGATATAGCCCTCAATCATTTTTACTTATTCTCACCAACTGCTTGATCTTCCTCAACTTTATGCCAAGGCCTGTTCTGATCAACATTTCCAGGAACAAAAGAATTTCCAGTGTGAAATATATGTACAAGTTAGGTAACTTTGCCTTGCTCACCTTCTTTTCCAAGCAGTTTCTTGACTATCCAAAGTCTTAGATTAACCCTTGAGCTATGCTGAGAAGGAGTTTGATATCTCTTTGTTTGATAGCTATGTAAATACACACATCCACACACAGGCACATTCCCAGAGTTATTGTAGTTATACTGCTTTTATAGGCAATGGTTCTCACAGCTGGTTTGTTTAAGTAGGCACTAAACTGGCAAAGGCCCAAGCATTAACAGGATCCATCAGTCATCAGTGCATTCGGAGATTTTTATCTACCACAGAACATTCATCTGTCATTTACAATGGCAGTAACTTTACATTAGCTTTGCTACTGCAGAGAAGCTAAATGTAAGCTCAGTGAGCAGCCTCGGCCTCAGGGAAGCACGCAGCAGAAGATGGGGTTGCTGGGATCCTAGTAGGATCTAAACTAGTCTCGTGCTTGTAGCTTAGAGGATATTTTTACAGGTTCATCTATTCGAAGTCAGAATGACTCAGTATTTTATAAAGAAAAGCTTAATCCTTGGGCGCTAGATGGATTTACAAAGATTTGACTGAGATGTCTGTGATTTGGGATGCACATGATTGTGCCCTGCTCAGACCTTCAGCAGGGGCTGTATCGAGGACCTTTCACACTGATGTCCTCTGCAACAGCAGCGAAGTATCTTCATCAGCTAGTCACAGCAGTTGATGTATTCTCTTGCGGACTAGCCCCTAAATGAAGATACAGCTTTTACAACAATTCAGAAAACAAGAAAAATTAGGACAAGTGATAGACTACTCCATCATTATTGGGTTTAGCATCTCGTCACAGAAGCTGAAATTCCCAAATTGCCCAATAACTTTGGTTATATCGCTTTTACTTGAGTATTAGGTGATGAGTGTTGCTGTCTGGTGTTTCTCTGCAGAGAAATACTGTAGCTTTTACCTCTGTTTATGCTCAGAGAGGACGTAGGAGGACTCCTTTGCTCAGGCAAACTGGCTGGTAAAACTGTGGCATTGGCCCAGGCTGGGATACCTTTGTTATTATTAGGTGCATTTGGAGTTAATCCTAGAGTACCTGTTAAATGACAGTCATAATTAGGTTAGTGCTGACATATTTAATAGTGTAATTTTTAAAGTGATGCAGTAGATCATTTGTCATTATATCGATGTAAAGTAGGGGCAACACCATTTACAACAGACATTTGTATAATGAAGCCAGGATGGATTTACTCCAGTATCTCCACCAGAGGAATATGACTTCCCAGGCCAGCTGAGATAACCATGAGCTATTGGTGAAAAATAGAGCCTGACTTTTTAACTCTTATTCATATGAACAGGCCCCACTTTAGCAAAGCCCTCAGTGCAAGGGCTTAAGTGTTTTGCCAAATATAAAGCTGAATTTTAAAAATTCAGAAGGTGGTAAAAGCTTTGCTGACTTGGGTCCTCAGTTTGAGGTGCCTGAGAAAACGTAGGACTTTCTGCATACCCTAGGATGACCCACATGAATAAAGGCTGCAAATAAGTACAAGCATTTAATGTAACATCCCTTAATGTGTCCCCTTCTGCTACAGGTGTCTCTGCCTTTGCCATGATGGAGGCAGGAAAAAGTAACACGTGCACTCTCTCTCCCACTTAGTTCATAAAGCAATATGATCTTAAATGATCCATGAAACTTGGTTTGTTTTAATATGTTGGGCTGAAAATGACAAGAGCTGAAGCAGGGCACATACTCGCATCTGCTGGCCCTGCTCTGAAGAGGAGTAAGGAGAAAAAGGAGCTGGGGGACAAGAGCAGGACAGAAGATTGCACAGCTAGATCTTCTAAATCTCTGTCAACATCTTCTTTCTTGAACCCCTAATTCGGACCATAGGCTGTTTTTACTCAGGCAGTGTTATTTCTATTAGCACAGTTATATGTGAAGTCAGTGCAGATAACACAGGAACTAAAAACTGGACAGAGACTTCTGAGTTTCCAGGTCATATTAATTTCACAGACTATTATGCATGAAGAAGCTCTCCCATGCACAGTCCAGTTTTGTAGTAAGTCTGTCATGATAAAAGAACAATTAGACAATCCTTTGAGAAGTGAGTGATTTCAGTGGAAGAAACACAGTCTCTGCCTATGAAAACAGACAGTGCAGCTCTGATGGGAGTTGTATAAGGACAGACAGAAAAATCTATTTCAAATTACCCATTCCACGCCTTGTATATGCAAACTTTTTGGTACAGGCCATGTGTTGCACAATCCTAAGCACAGATTTACTTTGATACTATTTTTACAAGCTCTGTCCTCTACCACGGTTCAAGAGTCACATCCCACTGTCCCTGAAATCCACAGATGCCTTGACCCTGATTTCAGTGCTATTAAGTTTTGACTATTCCATCAAACACAAAGACACAAGAACCTATATTAAAATCACTTAAATCCTCTGCATCATCTAAATCAAGATAATTATGGTCTGAATTAGTCAGCTGGTGCCATGTATAATGAATTCATTATACATGAATGCAATACATGCTATTTCTGTGCTGAACTGTTTGGCAGTTGTGAGTTGTTGTATGCAGTATAAATAACAACTATTTAATTTCTCTTTGGGTCTCAGTCGCAGACTTTAAAACTGAAAAGAAGAAGAAATGAACCTAAAAATAACTATTGACAGACATAAGAACCCCATTTCATTAAGCCAGCATGAGGACATTTTTATAGTTATGCAGGAGCATGAGAACTGAGCAGGCAGGACATGTGCTTGGAGTTTCAGCAGTGTCACAATCACTGTCAGTGTGAAATGCCAGATGGATGATGCCGTCTGTTGGTGTAATGTAGGTTGCTTCTTTCCTTCACAACCAATTGTAAACTCTCCCATATATTAATAGGTTTTAAATCACCAGACAGTTGTTCAAGCAGTTGATCTTTTACTTTCAGTGCTTCCATTGCATCGCACTGGCAATGTTTTCCTGACAGCAAGTTGTGCTTTTTCAAATCGCTGACTGGTGAGGGCGCACAATAGCTGCTGTTAAGTTTCATTGGAAGCACATGGCTGTGCAGGGATGACTTTGGACATGCTAGACACCCACGGATGCCGACAGCTATTGCTTTGAGACTGACTCTACCATATGGTGCCAGACCAAGCCAACCCTGCCTCGTTTGGCTGTAGCAAGGACCTTGGAACACATATGGAAGTAATGGATTTAAATCTAGAAGTGTAATTAATGAGGGACTCTGTTGTTACAACAACTCAGATTCCATGTGGGCTTGTGGCTGATTGATAACAAACTTAGAAAGCTTCCAAGGCTTAAAAGTGGTGATAAAATACAGTTTAGTCAATTCTAGAGCTTCAATGCAGGGAACTAGTCATATCTGTCCCAGTAAGAAGACGTACAATCTGTGACTTTGTAGGCTTATTGGAAAAGTCATCATTGCAATGTTGGCACATTCAGTCCTCACTGAAGCCAATGGCTCCAAAGAGCACTTACGTAACAGGATGCTCTCAAACTGGCTGAAGATTTGGTCAGCTTTCACTGAAAATACAGGTTATCCTATAAGCACAAACACCTGGAGTGAACAATGAACACGGTTGTTCTTCCAATACAAGAAGAACAAAGCCAAAATGAGAAGTAGAATAACGGATGGACTGAGACACTGACCTGGGCAGCATCCCCTTCTGGGGTCTTTGGGCTGGTCTGCCAGCATTATCTCATCCTTTTCGGCGTTCTCTATCAGCATAGCTGTGAAGGGGGTAACAATATGATGGTCAAGAGACATCTGTAGGATGGATTTGGTGATGTTCCTCTTCAAAGCTGCAGTGGGGGCTGTGTTTCTGGGTGGAAAATGAAACAGAAGGCATGGTTAGCAGCTCTACAGGGCAGCTGCCATGACAATTCCTCCACAGAGTGGTCTTAGGGCCAAACTGGTAGGTGTTGCAAGAATGAAAGGCCGAAGGCCTGTGTGAATGCATTCTCCTTAAGAAGACTATTCTTGGCTTCTGTGGGCTTTGGCCTGGATTCGAAGAAGCCCAGTCCATCTCCTGGTCTCAGCAGAAGACATATTTCTGCCTGGGGATTCATCCTGAACCATTCCATAGCTTTTACTCGGGCTCCGTAAGGCAAATCTCCCCTTCATTTCATTCACTCAGCCCCACAGCCAGGTCTCTTTGACCCTTATTCCTCTAATTAACTGCTCCCAAACTCCATTCCCTGATATCTGTGAGTGCTAAAAATAGGAGGAATGTGGCTGAAGATATCACCTACCTATATTTTGATTTGTTTATCTTACCCATTTGAAACCCTGAGGGCAGCCTCATGGTTGTGGTCTCAGAGAGAACCAGATTGCTCTCAAGTTTCTCTTCCTTCTCATCACAGACAACATTTGTCCTCACCTCTCTGCCAGCATCTGGTTGACGGTCAGATAGGCCCACAGCTTCTTAGTGAATTCGGGATCTGCGTATTTGTCTTTCTTCATGAAGCCATCCAGTTCTTCAACATCTCGCAGAGTTTCCATGACGAGCTCTGCATTTGCCTATGCAATCAACAAGTGATAAAGATAATGAAGGGTAAGCCAGGAGAATGGGGTGGCTTTGAGTTCCCCTCTTAGCATGGTTGGCATTAATGCCCCACTCTGGCTCTACCCAAGGTCACTTCTAGTCCAGAAAGTCCCAGCACCGTTGGCCTGACTGCCGTGGGGAGGGGAGCTGTGGCAAGAGGGCCTTCTGTTAAAGACATTTTTGTGACAGTGGATTAAAATAGGTAAAGGAGTTGTCAGCAGTAGCCAAAGAGGGTGCTACCACATGCCAAAAAAAGAGGCTCTTAACAGATCTCTGCTATTCTCCCTTCAGGCTTTTTTACATCCAATTCCTACTGAGGAACAGGAACCAAATTCTACTTCTCCCACAGACCCTTGGACTGCACTGTATTTTGGCAGAAAAGAATATTGAACATGTTTGATTTTTTCCAGCAACTAACAAATGGCAACTCCTAAGCCCTGTAAGAGTGCAGATAATTTGGTTCCTCCTCAGAAAGAAGGATCTGGATGTAGTATTCCCACCCCATCCCACTCCACCTGGAAAAGCAGCCCTGAAAACATGGGGAAAGTCTCATCACACATGCCAAAAGGCAGTGCATGAAAGGACAGTGCTTGGACTTGACACACTATAGACCCACCAGCTTGCACTCCCCAACAATGGGAAGTTCAGCCATGAAAGGAGCTACCTTAGGACATCTCCTGTGCACCTTCACAAAGCATGAAGGAGGACTCCATAGTCTTAACCTGGTTTGCAACTGATTTTTTTATGGCACATTTTTTAGAAGGAGCTTCCTCTGGCAGGCTGCAGGTAGTGACTGTTTGTGGCTGTACTTGAAGCTGTTGTGAAACATTGTGGGACAAACCCTCATAAGTTTCCCCATGCTCCCACCCAGAACACAAGTGGACAAAACACTGCTGGCAATAACCCCCAGCAAGAAGACTGTACACACGACTGAATGAACCAGCCCAAACCCCAAGGAGAAGGTATCCTAGGGACTCCTTCACTCACTGCTGTCGCTGTGACGATGCTTTCTAAGTGCTGCAGGTTTTCTGTGTCGACCTTCCCAGCCACTACTATCTCCGAGCCACCAAAGTAGTTGTGGAAGCTGCTCTGGGTGACGTCTGACACTGACTCCTGGGGGTAGTTGAACTGAATCTTCTTCAAGAGCGGGGTGGAAACCTGGTTGTAGAAATTCTGAGGTGGAAGGAGACAGAGAAGTGAGTCTGTTGTACCTGAAGCAACCCTCCCACATGTGCCACTCTTACTGAAAGAACAGCAGGTGGAAAAACCCAGAGCACTAATGGGCAAGTGGGACTTTCCTTGTCCCAGAGAATGCAGACTCCTTTGTACTTAGACCTTAGTACACTTGTAAGAGGGTACAGCAAGAACGTTTGGCCCAAGTCTTGTGGAAGTCAAAGGATGGTTAGAAGCCCATGGGCTGTGTTCCTTGAACACATATGTATATGGGCCTGGATCCATTATCAGGTTGATCAGCTCTTGGCTACTGTGTAAGACACACAGCTGCTTCCCACCTAATTCTTGCCAATACCTAGACTGATATCTCACTTGTATTCTCTTCTGTGCTGTAGACTGTCTGCCCTTTTCTGACCCTGTTGTACCTGGCTGATGTGAACTAGGATTTGTGCACAGCTGGGTTTAGCATATGGAACCAGAGAGTGAAAACAGGTACCCATACAGTGCTATGGATGGAGGCTGTCTCATACTGAAGAGCTGTGCTGTCAGAGCTGCTCTGTTTGGCAGAACACCATGTAGTGTGTCCTGGCACACCTGTGTGTGTCCTATCACACTTGTGTTGGTAAAGCAGAAGTATGAGAAGCCTGCATAGGTGATGAAACCGGTGAATAGAAACAGAATAAGGATGTGAGAATTTGTTCGTCAGCAATTTCTGCTCACAGACTTGGAGCCAGAGCCTTCCAGAACTGAACTTTTTCTTACACTGGCAAAGCATGGATTATCAGTTAGCATTTATAGCTAGGCCTTTTTTTAGTGCTGAAGAGGCCTGAGGTAAAATCCAGGCCTTAATTTTAATTCAGAAAATCTTTTTTTATGGTTAGGACTGTTTTATAGAATATTAATCCCACACAGAGCAGTAAAGTATGTATTATAGATACTATAAAAATTGTAACTAGGAGCACTTAAGCTAATACATAATTGTCATCTTGCAGGGCTCTCCAGAAGAAACGATGCCTTTTGTGACCGAACATACAGTAACTCTGCTCTTGCTAGTGGAGTTACCCATGTCCACAGCTGTGAACAGAACTGGAGAGTTTCAGAGGCAATGGGCCAGAAACGCACCTTCATTTGGGCAGAAGTCTCCTGATTTCCAAAAATCCTCTGGGCCATGCCACGGTTGTCGGTTGCGATTCTCTGCAGGAAATCATAATCTACATCAAACCCAATCCCGAGGCAGAAGAGAGAGAATTCGTCCTTTATGCTCTGCTTCACATTCTTCTGGATCGTTGTCAGCTTTAGCTCACCTTGGAGACACACAAAGGGTGACATCCATCTGAGCAACGGAGGAAGTCTCCACCAAGGTAAATGCATTCATGCTCTTCCAGTGTCTCTGGTTCTCCCTTAATATAAGGGAAATCTAGACAATTAGTTCAGATGCCAAATCTCCATTTTGCAGTGCCTACAGTGACATTTGAGCTTCTCCTGGATGGAGATTAACAAATTGTTTCCACTGAAGACAAGTCCTTTGAACTCTTTTTTTGGAATCTGATGCATATTCTTTGTATAGGCAGGGCTCTTCCTAACTTTCTGGTGAGTTTGTACTTGTAACACATCTAGACCTCTCCCAGAATTACTGCTTCAAGCTCTCTGCAGACTAAGACATCTTCATAAAGGTTTTACTTTGTTTCTTGTACTTAAGATCTTCCCTGCCACCATAGGAACTGACTTTTTTTCAGTTTTATTTTTAAAGGCAGCCTCTTCTGGGGTGGCATCTTGCAGTAAGCGATTGCTTTTGACCAGTACCAAATCCAATCCAAATTAATTTGCTTTCTACTTTATTTTCCTGATTTTGATGTTACACTTGGGGCTGCATAGATCTGTCTGGGCTAAGGTCACTGGAAGAGGAAATTTCTTCTAAGGTTGTTGTGATTACCCCTCCTACAGGACTTGTGCATCTCTGTGATTGCAAGAAGTACATAACTTGCATAACATGATCTGCTCATCTTTTGAAAGCTTCTGTGCAAAGCCCCATGGCACCTATAGCACTTGGCAAAAGAGCAGCACAGACATTGGAAGAAAGGGAAACAGATTTTTTTTAACTTACTGTCGAAGTGT
>VYZV01002878.1:135589-159141 GCA_013401275.1 Pandion haliaetus | reverse complement strand
TCTGGGTACTGTACCTGGTACCTGCCATTTCTTGTCTTGGACGTTGGAGGAAATCCATCGATTTCTAGGTCAATCAGGTTTTCCACTTCCTAGAGGAGAAAGAGGAATAAAGAAAGAGGTGTTTCTGCTGCCTTACTGTTTTATTTATCACTTGATTTTTTTGTTGATTAGTACTCTGAATTCTAAAGGGAATTGACCTCCCCTTGGTGCAAATGGGGAGCAGAGGCACAAGCCATCTCAGACCAAAATGCTGCATCTTCACACATTCAGTTTCCCTCTGTGGCCAGCTAGCTCTGTATACTCTTATAAGATCACAACCTTTACCACCATTTTACAACCTTTCCTTCTGAAACAAGGAGTAATATTTAACACACTGAAGTGACTTTAAAGAGCAAGAGGCAGATTATCATTAGGATGGGTTTAGCCACGGTAACTACAGCTTTTCAGATCCTGATCTCACTTAAACCAGCAAGTTCAGAGAATTTCTGCTCAAACCAGTAGAAATTATCTCTGGTTTTATACTAATATACCTGAGAACTAAATTTGTCCCAATGACAGCAAAGGAACATCAGGTGTTTTCCAAATGCAAAGCTGCACTGATTCAGTTGGAAGCGTGGTTCTTACACCACAGCAATACTCTTAATTAAATTTTGTTAGAAGTTTAATTTATGGCAATAAAGAAGTTTAAGTACATGAGTTTCTCTCCAACTTATATGGCAGCACACACACAAAGGTTTGCACAAAATCAGCTTAAACTGTTTAAGCACATAGATGTTAAACTGATACAGCACCTATGGTTAGAAAGAACCACAAGTATGGAATATTTTTCCTGGGAATTACAAACTCAGTATAAAAATATAACTGTGTCATGAAAAGTGCTGTAAGAAGAAAGAAAAAGAGGATATCCCCTCTTACTAATTCTTTTTGTTAATCTTGCAAAGGAAAAGAAAGCTTCACACTATCCCTGCTGACTTCACAGAAATATTGCAATATGGCAATGTGGAAATGGGTGTAGACACCCAAATCTAAGTTCACCTGAATCTGGGCATTTAAATTTGGACTCAGTTTCAGAGTCAAAGCTATAACTATACATCTTTTCACCATTGTATTATCCTATGAAATTACAAGCTCTTCTATAAATTGTATCATCCCTCTGCTGAGGAAATTACAGTCAATAGGATCTTAACTCTATATTTGAATTCCTGTTAAAAAAAACCTGAGTCCATATGAAGCTTTGCTGAAGTTCATAGTGCTCTATACAGGAGACCACATCCACACAGATCTGTTTCTGCTTATTCCAAGGAAGTGGGATATAAAATACGCTGAAGGTCTGAGCATACAAGTCCACATGAATGTTTAAAGGTTAAAAACACCAGAAAAGGCAAAGTTGAGGTAAAAATATGAATCCTTCTTGAAAAACTTGGAGTTATGCCCATACTATCCCAACTTTAATAATATTAAAAAAGCAATGCTATGAATCACAGGTGAAAACCAATTATCAGAACAATCCCATTTACAGCTAAATTAGAAGAGAATTCATGAGATACAAGCAGAGCTCTGAAGCAATGACCCAGTTCTGCTCCAACCGAAGCCAGCTGCAGCTCCAATATTGACATCAGCAAGGAAGGGAGACCTAGGCCCTGCCTTGAAATACTCACATCTGTGATTTCGTCGATAACAAGATCAAAGCTTCCTACTCCAGAAACAAGGAACAAAATCAGGAAGCAGATCAGATGCTTCATTTTCTTCCTGCTTGTCTCCTGAGAACAGCCTGCATAGGTATTAGACACAAGATCTTTCCTTCTCTGAGACAAGTTCAAGGAAACAGCTCAGGGTTATGCAGTATTTTGAACAAAGTTTTGAAACACTGACTTTGTTTAGGCCGTAGGTAAATATTTGCCTTGCAACGTAAGTCTGAGCTGTGGTGCCTGAGCAAGGGTTATCCAAATAGTGTCTTCATTCGCCTCTGCCCCCGATAACAGCTCAGGCTTGGATAGGTTCACTTCTTGCTTTTGTAGCTTCCCATGATGTTTGACTAATTTCCTGCTAGGCGCAGACTTTGGAGTATCCCAAACTTCAAAAGATGAAAGCAAGAACTCACTCATAGCTTGTTTGTTTATAGTAAATGAGGTGAAGACTGGTTCTCAGAGCGATGGAGGCAGCAAAATTGTACTTCTCCAAGTGCTGTCCCACCCAGCCATCTCACGGAGGTTGGCAGATACCTTTGGGTTGGATCCTGACCCACGCAAATACCCTTCTTCCACTCTGCTGGGAAAGGATCATAGCTGGTGGTGGGATAGTTCCAGTTTTTCAAAGTTAGTCATGTGAAAACATGCAATGATATTTTCAGGTGCATGTTGTATTGCTCCTGGGTGCCTTTGAGACTGTTTTGGCCTCCCTGCCTCTTTGGATACTTGAAGAGATGGGATAAAGTAAGCCACCAAAGCAAAAGGGGGAAAGAAGGGAGGAAGCAGGTTTCTGGCAAAAGGAGCTGGGGTATCCCTTCCACAATGACAGGAAATTTGCAGACATACAAGTAACTTCAATGGATAAGACTGAATGACTATGTGAACCCCGGGACAAAACAGCAGACAAGATTATATATTATATTATATTATATTATATTAACTACATTATATTATCTTCTGTTAGCTTACCCTGTGTTGTGTTACATTTCAATGTTTCAGTAAAAGTTTTCTGCAGCACCAGTCTGCTGTCACACATCCTTCCTCCATCTTTTCAACAGATTGTCTCTCAGGCTGAGACCTGAAACTACATTCAGAGGTTCACAAGGAATGCAAGCAGAATAGTGACCTTTCAGCTCACTGCCATGTAAGAGCTGCCAAAGGTGCTCAGGAGAGAACATAAGAACTGGAGCAAGCACATAAGGTATTTTCCAAAGACCCTCCTAGTCACCATCTACTTGTAGTTATGGTACATCCTGATCAGAAGATGGTTTGCATTTATTTAGCAGTTCTTAGTGAATTTATATCCCCAAACCCTATAATCTCCTCTGAAAAGACTGGACAAAAAATTAGTATTCATAGCATCCTGTGAGAAGTTCCACACCTTAAGTGTACATAGAACGAACCATGGCCTTTTGACCACTTTGAACCTGTCACATGATAGCTCCGTATACTGTTTCACAGATGTTATGCTGGAAGAGGCATTGAACAATTAGTACTGATTTGCCCTCTCCCACAATCTTTTGAGCAATCCTGGATCTTAAGCTTGGAGATGACATGGCTCCAGATTTGCTAGAGAGCTTAGGAGCCTGTACTCAAACTAGTACACAGCCTTCACAGCACATGCGTCTTGCTTTTGCATTGATCCATCCACACAGTGGTTCCCCACATCACCTATTTACTACTTCCTAAGCTCTGGTTCAGCTCTCAGACAGTGCACATGTAGAACCTGCAACATTGCTTCTCCTGAAGAGAGTTTCTGAATGCAGGAGACACTTGATAAGCAGTTCTGCATCCCTCAGGCCCAAATGGCGTGACGTGGCCAGTCTTCCCCTCCCCTGTGTTACTCCAGATCATCTTCTGTGTTTCAGCTTCCCATGGAGGTGGGGGTAAGTGATGTGCACAGAGGAGGGGAGTATACAGGAGGAGAATAGGGAGGATGGGAGCAGGGTTTTTGAATAATCATAGAATCATTTAGGTTGGAAAAGACCCTTAAGATCATTAAGTCCAATCATAAACCCAACACTGTCAAGTCCACGACTAAACCATGTCCCTATGTGCCACATCTACATGTCTTTTAAATACCTCCAGAGGTGGTGGCACAACCACTCCCCCGGGCAGCCTGTTCCAATGCTTGATTAACCTTTCAGTAAAGAAATTTTTCCTAATATCCAATCTAAACCTTCCCTGCCGCAACTTGAGGCCGTTTCCTTTTGTTCTATCACCAGCCACCTGGCAGAAGAGACCAGCACCCACCTCACTACAACCTCCTTTCAGGTAGCTGTAGAGAGCGATAAGGTCTCCCCTCAGCCTACTTTTCTCCAGGCTAAACAACCCCAGTTCCCTCAGCTGCTCCTCATCAGACTTGTGCTCCAGGCCCCTCACCAGCTTTGTTGCCCTTCTCTGGACACGCTCCAGCACCTCCATGACTTTCCTGTAGTGAGGGGCCCAAAACTGAACACAGTACACAAGCTGCGGCCTCACCAGTGCCGAGTACAGGGGGGTGATCACTCCCCTAGTCCTGCTGGGCACACTATTGCTCATATAAGCTAGGATGCTGTTGGTCGCCTTGGCCACCTGGGCACACTGCTGGCTCATATTCAGCTGGCTGTCGACCAATGTAGCACAATGAGGGATGGGATTACCCTACTGTACATCTTTGTCTCCCTTTTAATCCATGGAAATAGAGATTTTTTTTTTCTGACCATATGGTGCTCGACTAATTACCTGCTGCACCATAGAATGGGATGATGAATCCTGCCCTTGCTGGGTCTAATTCATGCCAACACAATACAGGGAGACCAGTCAGAGAGCTCAGAGGAGGATACCACCTCTGAGGACACCTATGCTTCACCAAATGAATCCTACCTCCTGGAGTGAGCTGCTCTGCATTTATCACCATTATAGGCTCTTTGAGCATTAAGATCCCAGGCATACTGCTTCAAACAGGAGCGCAGCTTACAGCTCTTGTTGTACATAAAACATCCAGGTTGGCTTTAAATCACATAGTCAAGGGACTGACAATCTAACCATTTACCTTGGACTCAAGTGTTTACTCAGCCTCTTAGGTGGATTTTGCTCAGTGCTGTGTGCCTGTAGTCCTAGCAGTATTTAAGTTAGCTACCTTAAAGTTAGCTTAACAACACCTCCATGACTGCGTTTGGAGCTATGGCTGTGACAGGGCTTATCCAGGACTGCAAGAGCAGCAGGCATGGGGCACTCAGTCTTTGCTGTGTTGACACTATCTACTATAGCTTGAATTTTCTGTCTAAGCCAAATTCTGCTCACGTATGTGCCCCTTGCTCAGAGTGACCAGTCCTTCCTCATCAGAAACGTAAAGCTTAAGATAGCTCTTCTGGAGGTATCTGGGACCCTGGACCAGGAACCTAATCACTGCTGTTCTGAAGAGATTAAAAAGTCCCTTTAGAACAGAATTTAATTTAAACCTTAATTTTGTAACCCCTTATTTCTGTCCTCTCATAACCACTAAATGTGGCTTAATTTTTTTTTGGTAAAAATAAGAAGATTGGGAAATCTGTGTGACCACTAGATGGCACGAACTGCTCAAATATACTGTCCAAAAGAGTCCAAAAAGCTGAAATTTCTCAAGGAGAAGGTACAGAAAATATATGGGAGGACCAAGTGCTGAGGATGCTCAGAGCCCTACCATTTCCTGTCAGGTGAGGTGAACTTCCCCAGAATTTCATGAGGAGGACAGCATGTCAGTAAGTTGTGGTATGTGTCCATTGGGCTGTTTCATGAGTTGTCCTCTCGTGGTTGGGATTCCTCTGGAAGGAAGTTTTCATGCATTGTCCTCCCTGAAGAACTTGGAGTTACTGCTGGGCAGTCTGTCCTTCAGAATAATTAAATTCTGTTAACTTGGCTTGCACCCAGGGAGAAATGCTCACAATTTCTGCGTCTGACGAGATAGCCAGTTTCCCCTTTCCATATTGAATTTCTTATCTGAAAATTTTCAGTGATCCAGGTAAGAACAGGGTGTACCTGCAAGGCAACACCCTTACCCAGGGTGCCAACTGCCCTGACATTCATCCCACTACACACCAACCACTCCAGGAAATGCTATACGGACTTATAGAAAAGGCTTTCTTGGTGATTCAACTTTCTTCTCTTGGTACTGCTATTCAGCAGAGACATACCAGGTAGCAGGACTCAGCAACCTGCCTGTCTGTCCTGATGACCTCTTCAGAGTGGTCACAGGAAACTGCAGGTTTCACAGCAGTCCCCCACACAGTCGGACATCCCCCAGCACCAAGGCCCTTTGGGAGAGACTTTGGGCATATCTCATCAGAACAATACTAGATTTTGAAGTTCTGAAATGCTCTGCTGGGCCCTGGTGCACACAGCTAATGGCAACAGGGAGATCAGCAGCCACTGGCACCCCAGAAAAGACCTTTCAGGAACACAGGCACCCCCAAATAGTGTCAGAACTTGGGACCATCAGGTCCCATCCAGATGTGTCAGAGACTTACTAGATTAAGACCTGAAAGAAAATAATGTAATTCCATAAACTTCATCGTAATTAATTTTACCTCTGGACATTTATCTGTGTCTATGCCTGTGTAACCCTTTGGGAGTCTTGCCAATTTCTTGATCAAATTGCTGGCTTTGAATGCCACTAAATTCTACACTTTGTTAGTGCTTTGAGTAGATTTAGTTCCTGGTTCAGACAGTTCTATTTGGACATTTAATGTAGGTGCCTCTGCACAAGGTGGGTGTCCGTTGTCCCATTCTTCTACCTAGAAGAACAAAGAACGGGAAATCTTTTAATTTATTAATCCATGCAGCCATGGCACTGATGTTAAGACCAAATGCAGTTCTGATCTTGTTCCCTCAGCTTCAGTCTGGAGCCTGGAAAACCCCTGCTCTTGAGCTAGAAGGTGCCAACATTTTCTTTAGCTTCAACACTCCCTACAGGGTCTATTTATGGTGAAGATGAGGAAGACTAGTCCTACCCATGAGCATTGCATGGAAAAACAGGGGGATGCAGCTGTGTGAAGGCAAAGCATCAGGAAGGTGCATGTGTTTGTGTGTCAACACAGAGAGATTTCTTGATTTAACATGATCCGTTCCGGGTGAAATGTGTGTGCAAGCTCAGCTGTCAGATCATGCCTCTCCAATGTCTCTGTTCATGCTGGCCGCAGGCATGCCAGGCAATTTAATTTGCTGAGCTCCCACCCAAAGAACAGCTGCTCCTTTTGCTAAGTTGGCAAAAGTCAGCATCAAACATGTCTAATGTGAACACACCTGAGTAACTGCTTATCTTGGTCTCCAACAGCATCCCCAGAACAGTGCCTGCCATGTTTGCCCCCAAAATCAGGACACTGTATTCCAAGGAGGGGGAAGAGAGGATGATGTGAACAATCAAGACCCCAGGCTTAATGTTCACTCACCAGACCTAACCACATCTGAACCACGTTAAAACACACCTTGGTCTTATTTAGCTACATGCTGTGTCCTTATGTGCCCTTGCTGAGGAGAGCATGAGCAGAATTGGCTACTCCTAATCACTTTGGGAAGGGCAGTGCTTTTCCCAGCTCATTCTCTCATGCCCGTTGGTTATCCTGTACCTGCTCTAGGATCCTGTTTTGGTCTGAATATCCTCCCTTTGCCAGATGTGCTTAGGAGCAGATTTATTGCAGTATCTTTGCACTGTCTCACTGTTTTGATTTACCCTGGCCCTCAGCTCCTCACCTGTGCAATGGGAAAAAGCAAAATGGCTGTAGAAACAAGCTGAATACTGATCAGGAGGCAGAGTGATAGCCTGTGAGATTTGGATAGTTTTCCAAATGCCTTCTGACTGCCCAATGGTCATTTCAAACTGGCAAACATCTCCCCTTCCTGCCCAGGAACTTCCGTTACTTCTAGGATTAGCAGGGTAGTTTTGACTTGCTTTTACAGGGGTGCCTTGGTTTCCTCCAGGTTTTCCAAAACAGTAGGAAAATCATCATATACATATTGTTTTAAATGCCCACTTCCAGCATTTCTAAGCATATGCTGCAAGACTTTTATTCATCCATGTCCCCAGTTAATGAAATATGGACAGAGCAGGTTGAGGAGCAGCCCACCGTACTGTCAGTAGTGAGAGCACAGGAGACTGCAGCCCTACTTACTATGCTACTCCAGTGCGCTTCTGTGTCTGAGCTAGACAAGACATGCAGGAGCTGAAACAAACCGGACCCAGATGAAAAATACTTCAAACCATTTTTTGTGTGTCCATAAACCAGGTCTCAGGCTGAAGCATTACTTTGCAGTCTTTCTTGATTCCCAACTGGATGGTTGAGCCCTCTACCATCTCCCTTTGAAATGACGAGAAGCTGAAGATAATGCCTTGACTGTCTTCTGGCAGGGACCAGATCAGCACAGCAACCATTTTGGGTGTCTCTGGGGGACTAAAGCATCTTGCCCCAGCCTCCCTTCAGCTTTCCCCACCATCTTCTCTTCTCCAGCCACATAAGCCCTTCATCATTCCCTCCAGTGCTGCCCAGCTCTGCAGCTCCCATCAGGGAGGCCTTTGTACATGCCAGTGGTGGACTGGTCCCAGTGGGAGAGGGGCTGGCCAGGCTTTTGATTCCTTCCCTCCTGCTGGCAATGCCAGAAGAGGCCTGTGTGTGAACATGGTGTGGCCTCAGCCTAAGTCTGAGCCATCAATTTCCTAAAGGGGAGTTCCAAAGCCGTTGACTTTGCTGTCCCTTCCCTTTATGCCATCTCCAGCTCCCCTCATCCCTTCTGAATGGGAAGCAAGCACGGTCCTGCTCCTCCATTACACATGCTAGATTTGGAGGACTTAATGCTCCCAGGACATATGCTCTTAGTGGACATATGCTTTCAGGTGGGTGCACATGTCAGTCTAGAAGGAGAAACTCCAGTGGCCCAAGGGTGTGTTTATACATCCCAGCAAGGCTGGAGAGACATTGAGCGACTCACTGGACTATCACTGCCATGGACTGGAGCTGAAGTGAAACACCTTCAGTCCCTGATGACACAGAGCTGGAAAGGAAAAAGAAAATACAGTGGTTCGAATCCTGATGGGTTTGTGCGTGCCACACCTAGCACCTGCAAAAAAACCCAAACAAACAAAAAGAGAGGAAATTTGGGTCTGCTTGATTTAGGAAGTTACTGCTGGCATCGTAAAATGAAGTGGTAAATGTGTCTGATTTGGGATTAGGTGAGCCCTGCAGATGCAAGTTCCCAAACACCTGGGGATGAGCCATGCCCAGTCTGTGCCAGCTGGCACAGCTGTGCCTGGATGAACATCCCTGGCAGCTGAGCGGTGGAGACCCAGCCTGCCCAGCTAGTGTCTGCCTTTGCCCTGGGGCTCGTCGGGGAGGAGAGGGCTCTGCCTCTGGGAAACAGAGGGAAGAGCAGGAGGCTCACCCCAGCTTTGCCCAGCTGAGAAACTGAGACCAGATGATAAGAGAGAGGGGTGAAAGTATGGGTCTTGGCTGTCTTCGCCGGTGGGGAGGCACCTGGCCACCTGGTAGGGTGCCAAGGCAAGGGTGCGGTGGGAGCCCTGCCCTGCTCCTGGACGGTGGGCCCCCGGGCAGCTTTCACAAACAAACCAGGGCTCTCCAGACCAGGGAGGTAGGAGGTGTCCCTTCAGAGCAGGTGAAACCACAGGGTTTTACCACTTCTTGGTAAAGCCCCAGCCTTGAAGCATGTCCTTGGATTGCGCTCCCTAAGGGGGTGGGTAGGAGGGTGCTTTTTAATATGGACTGTGGTGTAAGCTGTTCAGGCCTGCCCGACGCCATGGCTGACCCCATGAGGAGACAACCCAGCAGCCCAGTGCATCCTTCCAGCTCCCGCTGGCACTGGGCACCAGCCCCTCAATCAGGCGTCATATGATAGCGGCCATCTTAGGGCCTGCCTCAGCACCCAGCCAGGTGGAGGAAATGTCGCCTCAGCCTTCCCCCGCCCCCCCGGGGGGCCTCCACAGGCCGTGGGTGCTGCTGGTGCCAAAACGACTGCCGGCAGCACCTCAGGGACGCCCAGAACCACCCCTCTCTGCCGCACGAAGCGAGATGGGGGCTGAGGCTGAGGGCAGCGTCGAGAGGGCCGTGGCGGTGGGCCCCGGCAGAGGCGAGCAGCTGTAGAATGGAAACCCTGCAAGGATCCCCCGCAGACCCGGGCAGCACGGGAAGCCGCCCTGAGTGGAAAAGGGGCCGGTCCCAAGCTGGGAAGGAGGAGAAGAGGGTGGGTCCTCTCGCCTCCTGTCAGCCTCCTCGCAGCCCGTCTGGCAGCACAGGCAGCAGCTGCAGGCAGCAGCGCTTTCCTCTCACCTGCGGGGCAGGGAGCCCCGGCCGGTGCTCCCCCTCCACCATGATCCTTTGGCTGTGGCTCTGCTGGGGCTTCTCCACCTCGGCAGGACAGCCCGACTCGGAGCTGATGGCCAGGTACCTGGAAGAGAAGCTGATGGCAGACTACAGCATCATGGAGCAAGTAGGTTTTAAGGCGGTCGTCGTTCGGGAGCATCTGGTGGCTTGTCCCCTCTTAACTGTCAGTGTCAACACACAGGGCAGTCTGCTAAAACTGCATTTATTGCACCCGTCCCTGCAGTGTGCCCACGGCTGTGGCTGAGCTCCGTGAGAGGCTGCTACTGAGGAGCAAGGCAGTTGTTGGAGGTGCTAAGCCAGGAGAGCATCGGCACGCTCCCCTGATGGGTGCTGCTGCTAGGGGATGGCTTCAAGGCTGACATCCCCATAGCTGCGCTAACGAGCAGTTTCAGGACAAGAGAGTTAACACAGTGTCCTGGCCACGCGCCAGTCTGAGTAATTCGGAGTATTTCAAGCTCGGAGGAAAGTTTTTCTGCCTATGGTCTGAGTCTTATCATACTTGATTTTTAACTCATGCTGGATGAAATGAACCACGTGAGTTTCAGCTTGTAAAATGCTTCTTGACCAGGAGAGAAAAAAAATATATTCTGCAAGTGAGGGTTGTTATGTTGTGTCATTGTGTGGCTTAGATTTTCTGGGGAAATAGGGCTGAAAGGGCAATGAACTCTTTGCAAGTTAGCAAGACAGTGTGTGTGGTGGTTTGGGAGGCTGTGATTTAAAAGGCTGAGCTTCACTGAACACATGAGCCAGGTTAAGAACAGGCAGGTGCTTCCCTAGATCAAGATACTACACTATAAACAAATCTCTAACAGATTCAGAAGAGTGTATAGGGCTGCATTTAACTGTATCATCCTGGGAGGATCTTCCTACACAAAGGCAAGTACAGACACAGGTCTTTGCAGGATTGTGGTATTTGCAATGAGTGTGGATTTCTTATTGGCTTATCCAATGATTGACCACTCTGCTAAGGTAGTTGACAAGGTTGCTAGTTATTACTGTTGCACTAGAAGTAGTTCTTCTGGACAGCTCTTCACAGGTAGTTGGGTTGCTACTGCCCAGGTTATTCTCTGTATACTATGCAAAGATTAGCAGATGGCAACAGCTATGGGCTCATTACTAGCAGTTATTTGGCTTTAATGAGTGCTTTGGAAGGCTTTAAAGCTAACGGTTGATGGTAACTTGGAAATTGTTTTCTTACATGATGCTGGTGAAGCTGGCTGATTCAAAACTGTTTGATGGGACTGATCAGTATCATAAACCCTGCAGCAGTGCTTTGGCAGTAGTCATGAAATCCTAGCGAACAGAATACAATTATTTGGTGATCCTTAGCTACTCACCAATGTCTACTGGTTATCCTTAAGAATTTAGAAGGTAGCTTTTTGTTGTGGTTTAACCCCAGCCAGCAACTAAGCACCATGCAGCCACTCGCTCACTCCCCTCCACCTGGTGGGATGGGGGAGAGAATTGGAAAAAAATAGTAAAACTTGTGAGTTGAGATAAGAACAGTTTAATAGGACAGAAAGGAAGAAACTAGTAATGATAATAATAACAATAATAAAATGACAATAATAATAATAAAAGGATTGGAATATACAAAACAAGTGATGCACAATGCAATTGCTCACCCTGGCCAACTCCCCCCAGTTTATATACTAGGCATGACGTCACATGGTATGGAATACCTGTTTGGCCCAGCTGTCCTGGCTGTGTCCTCTCCCAGCTTCTTGTGCCCTTCCAGCCTTCTTGCCGGCTGGGCATCAGAAGCTGAAAAATCCTTGACTTAGTATAAACACTACTTAGCAACAACTGAAAACATCAGTGTGTTATCAGCATTATTCTCATACTAAATCCAAAACATACCACTATACCACCTACTAGAAAGAAAATTAACTCTATCCCAGCCGAAACCAGGGCACTTTTGAAGGAGCTAAGTCATACAAAGCCTTCTTATGCAAATAAGCAAGCAAACAAAATGTGTGTGTGGTGGGGAAAGGTAAAACCAGTAACCAAATTTCCTGTTTCACCAATTAGTCAGTAAAATCCACTGTGACCATTCCATACAAGTTGACAGGTGGATTTGTTCCAAAATGTAATCTTTCAATAAAAAATGTACTGAGGACCACTGATCTCTCATCCCTGCCTCTGCTCCAAGCAGGACCAACTTCACAGACATTTGTCTGGCTTGTTCTGAAGAACCTACAGTGATGGAGACTCAGCAGCCTCTCACAGCAGGCTCCGGAGGTGCTTTACTTGCCTGAGATAACAGACCCAGATAGAAAGATTCTTCCAAAATTTAAATTGCAGAGAATTCCTCCTCTCCTCTCCTCTCCTCTCCTCTCCTCTCCTCTCCTCTCCACTCCACTAGAATTTCCTGAGGGGGCTGTTTTCCCTTGATTCTAATTTTACAAGATGTTGGCTAATATAATGCAGAAGGGAATAATAAAGATTATAGCACAGGAGACTTAAATTTCTCCATTGGGCTTTCCTGAGCTTTTCAATGCATGATATAAACAGACATAAAAGCATCTCTTTGGCAAGGACTGTTGTTATTTTGGTGTAAATCAACAGAAAGGGCAAATCAGGTAAAAAAAATCATTGCATTCCTCTGCTCTCTGGAGTTTCACTGACATTTTAAGAAGTCACTTGGCTTCCCTCATTGACAAGAGACTTGTACTCTCTGTTTTGGGGAGG
Source organism: Pandion haliaetus (assembly GCA_013401275.1). Classification (NCBI taxonomy): domain Eukaryota; kingdom Metazoa; phylum Chordata; class Aves; order Accipitriformes; family Pandionidae; genus Pandion; species Pandion haliaetus. The sequence continues at coordinate 146,414 of VYZV01002878.1, read as the reverse complement.
GATTTGATTTGGAGATGTTGCTGACCTGAGACTTACACCATGTGCAGGGAAGAAGTCAGAGGAGTTGTTATTGTGAAGAGCAATACAGTGACTATGATTGCATTGTCATAGGTGAAGCACTTCATTTCATAATAAAATCTGTGGCTGAGTTTAAATATCTTTATTCTCTTTTTGCACATAACTAGTGCTTTTCTGTCACTGCGCAATAAACTCACAGTACCCATGGAGGGTTTTTAGGCAACAGATCTGCTGTTGAGGTAATATCGATAAAACTGAAGCTGTAACATTAATTTACACAAGTCCTCCCTTGGAACAGGTCCACAGGTGTAGCAGAATGAGGTTATTCTTGCTAAGCCCCACCACATGGGTGCTAGGTTTTAACCTGGCCACTACTCAAGCTCAAAGCAGCCACACTGTGCTGAGCCGAGGACAGTCTCAGGTGACTGGGCTTGTCATGCCCTCAGCCCTTTTCTCTGCCCAGTGTCTGTAACCCATGATGAGTGCTGAGTGCTCTTGCACAGCTGAAGACCACATCTGGACTGGGGAATGAGCTTTGGCTTTTACTTACCTGAGGATGTAGATGGGCCCTGTGTGGCATTTGACGAGCATTGTGGACCATTTAGCAGCCCTTCTCATCATGTGCTGTATGCCAGGCAACAGGGCAAAGACAGTGACAGAGAGCCTTTGTGTGACTCCATAGGAAGCTATAAGGGAATACACTGCCGGGGCCAAGACATAGCATCCAGGGCTAGGTCTAAAGGCTGAGGTCCCTGTCTTCATACAGAAGGTCTCTTGACAAGTAGCATTTACAAAACACACAGTACCTCCTTGCCTGAGAGCGCTGCATTCCACTGCTGAGCTTTGATCAGTGGGTCTGTTAATATAGAAGAGATTCAGGTTTTAATTTTAACCAGAGGACCATTTGAACCTGGCCATGGGTGGTCAGTCACACAAGCCCATGTCTGGAGTTAAACAAGTGACATGTCTCTGTAAGTTGACTAGGCTCCACTAACTCCCTTAACTCTTTGCAGGTTGCACGCCGTGTTCCAAGACAGGCCAAATTTTTGCAGAGGCTGGTACGTATCACACTGTGTCTTTATTTTGCCTCACGGCAATTACACCTGCTCTGTGTATATGTGTGTGTGCATTCCTGTGCCCAGGAATGAACTGTGTCAGTGGGTGATGGTAAGAGTGAGTTTCTAGGTAAAAAAATCTGCATTTTGATCAGTGCAACAGGTACAGATTCTTCTAATACTTCTTAATCCATCTTCTTGACCTCGGAATTGGAGAGAGAACATCCAATGTTGCAAACCTTAACCATGCAGTGAACATAAGCCTGATGAAATCTCACTAAATTTGAAGAGAAAGGGAGAGTTTGCTTTGAAATTTGAAGATCTCTTTTGTTCTCTGTCCGAAATTTACTGAAGAAAGGAAGAAAACAAGGAAGCCGATATCCTTCTTTCAGCATGGGAACCAAAGCTTTAGATGTACAGCAAATCTGTGAGATCTGGCTATACTGCTGCACTGAGAGTTGCACAGCTTAGGTCAAAACTTCGGCTAACGAGGCAGCCAGTGAAATTGCTGTTCACGGCCAGTTATTTTTCTGGCTTTTCTGAGGGATGGGGGCTTCCCAGTTAAAAACTGGAGGAACTCATTTCACACACTGAGCAGCCATCACATGTTAATAGCCTCTGATCCCTTTGATCTTTGACAGATTTGAATCAGCAGCCTAGAGGAGAGCAACTCTCAGTCTTATTACTAGTTTATTACTTCTAATCTGAGATACGGTCAATTGGTTTTGATGAAAGCAACTGATAAAGGTAAAAACATGGAGTATATTTCATTTATCTTCAGCTCTTTTCTGTCTTTTCTGTTTGATGTAAACAAGCATAAAATCATTTGTTTGGCAAGAAAATTTCAGCTCCCAGTTCATCATCATAACCAGGATACCTTCATAAAGCATCCAGCCAACCTGCCTCATAGCAGTGGGCTAATCTGCCACCTTGGCATTCCCTAGCTTTATTTTTAATAGGGATAATAAATCACAGTAATAATAATTTTAAACAAATGGTTTGTTTTGTTTTTCCCTTTGTGCTGCCTCTCATCTTCTGAAGGCCTTAATAAAAAGTGGAGAAAACAAACAGGCATTTGCGCAGCTGTAGGTCAGAGCATCGGGCGCTGATGGATTGTGCAAGAGCTCCAGGGAACGCACAAGAATTGCAGACTGGAACTTGGGCTGCCCGCCAAGCCTGACCTAGCAACCTGTTTGGAAACTGCCTCTGCCCCCACCGTTTATATTTTCTGTATACGTGGAATGGCAAATCCCTTCCAGGGATGGGAAGATGAATCAGTTCTTTCATCCTCAGTTGTATGTAATGCCCTTATTCAGTGTTTGCTTTCTCCAACAGCAACTCCTAACTACCAGGAGGAGGAAGAGGTGTTGAATACCTTTTTTTCATTTGTTTTTGCTCTTCCTCAGTCTGTGAGGGTATCAAAGCTGGAGCTTGTTCAGTGGGATAGAGAGATATGACAGGGATCAGTTGAAGCCAGCAAACAGTAGATTCAACAAAAACCCTAAATGATGTGGTTCTTCATATAAAATATCATTACGCTGTGGAACTCCTTGCTACAGGATGTTGTGGATGCTAAAAGTTTACATGGATTCAGAAAGCAGCTGTGTAAAGTCATAGGAGGAAAATCCACAGAGGTTTACTAAGCACAAAAATATCACCCTTAGTTCAGGAGTTCCTTCAGCCACAAATTGCTGAAAACCGAGACAATATTTCTGGGTAGTATCTGTGCAGGTAGGACTGATTTTACACTCTTCTCCAAGCAGGTACTGTTGATCTCTGCCAGTGATAGGTTACAGGGTTAGAATTGCTTTTGTTCTCACCCATTACAACCACCCTTATGTGCTTGTCATAACAAGGGCAAGTCCATGTCCTCTGTCATATTCTGAAGACTTTCTGACTTCAGGTGAATCCATCACTGCATTCACAGTGTTAGACTCAGTGTCAGATCTGTCACTACAGAACCATTTCTATCTGAAGTAAAAGGCAAAGGGCATGATCATCTTTTGCTGTTGAGCTGTCAAGTACGTTTGAACCCATGGTTTATGATGAAATGCAGAACATGGGAGTGGATGCAGAAGATCTGGAACCAAAGAATTTGCTGTAGTTTCAGATTATTTCTTTTACTTCTGTTATTAAATCCTCTATATCTCTTGCTATGCCACAGGCAATTAGTGGTATGGAAGACTGAATGAAACATCAGCTCATTACCTCTGGAAACATTCCTACAACACTACTTTTGATCAAAACTCCCCATCCACTCCACTTTCAGGATAATGAGACTGTAAAGCCATGCCCATGTATCAGGGAAGGTCCTAGGGACAGCAGGGTCTAGTTCTAATCAACAGCAACTGAATAATAGCCACTAGTGGCCTAAGGGGGGGACATTAGATCTGAGCAGATGTGTTCTAGTCTAGATCCAATGCACGGAGCTGTCTGAAATCAGTGAGACAAATCACACCCTAGAAGTGCTAATTTATTGCCATTGTCTCCATGTGAACTAAGCCTGTGCTAAGCAGGATGTACGTGGATACAGAGCACATCACGCGTTCTCCAGCTGTTAAAGATATTTATCACAATTAGGTTCATTTGAGACACATTTATCAGTCTGTCCATGCCTTGAAAGTGTAGGCAGGTGGGGCTTTATTCCAAGTGTCTTGAAAGTTTTGTGTTTGTTTCCAGTGGATCCTCATTCTTCCGTTTGCTTGCAATTCACTAGTCCAGCATCTTGGTTAGCTGGATGCTCACTTATTACTGTATCTGATGCCATCAGCTACTGCAAAAATGTTCCTGTTTCATACTGGCTCATACAAACACTTGTTCCCTTTGTTAAGCAATTTGTCAAAATTATTTGTGTTTGGGAAAAAAAATCCTGGAAGTACAGCTGAAGAGCACGTTCTTGTCTTCACAAGTCTTATGTGACTGTGACTTTTTATCAACCTCAATAGGAAGAAGTCTCTGGTTTAGTGAAGTTGCTCTGTATTTGCAATGTATTTTAGTCTAGCTTCCTTCTGCTTTTGAGGGTTTGGTCTTTGTTTAAGGCAACATACAGATTTTTTTTAACATGGGCTGCTTATTGTTAAATACACTGAAGCCTTCCAGGAAGAAAACTGTTGAGGTCCCTGGAGATGTTGCTGTCGCAAAACAAGTTAGACTGGAGAAATGCTCCAACCCAGGACTTCTGCACAAAAACACATTCCCAAGAAACAGAAATTGGCTTTCAGCTTCCATTGCTACATCATGTGTCATTCATTGCAGTCTCTGCTGCTTCTCTGCTGGAAAGAATCCAGTATGGGCTAAAAGGCTTAAAATATTTTACTTGAGACGTCACAGTGTCAGTGTTTCTTATTAAATCTCTTCCATCCATTGCCTGAGACCACTAGGATGGATTCTCAGCAGAGGAGGACTCAGTTGACTACATTGACAGCATTTTTTCTGTTAACATACAGATCTGACTGTATGAATTTGAAGATGGTGCTTCATACACAGTGATCTCAGTCTTTCAAGAGGTCTTACATCTGCTCTTGTGCACAGTCCATGGAGCAGTTCCTCTGACATCAGTTCTGGACCCTATAGGGACATATTTTGGGCTTCTTTTCCCAGGCCATGAGGGAATAATACTGTTCCTCTCAAAAGGTCAGAGTTGAAGGGTGCAATTTAGGATACAGGTAGATTTCATCAGTGTGCTTCACAACATAAGGGCTGGCATAATCAGAGCTCTCATCCTTCCCGGACCCTTGCCGGGCATTGGAGAATGACAGTGGCCTTTGCTCTTGTATGTGAACAAAGGCAGTGCCACATCTCTGGTTTACCTTTTGCAGCTCACCTGAAATTTTAAGGGGAAGCCCACCTTGCCTGCCATTGACTGTTTTTTGTAGGGGAGTCCAATACTCTCCATAGGGTGGTTATACCACTCATAGAGTGGTTATTTGCTTGAGCATGTTAAGTATTAAAGCCATTGAAACACTGAAGGGGTGAGTTACCTAGCTGTCACTGTTAATAGATAACCTTTTGATACCTACAGGAAACCAGGCCTCGGATGTCTGAATTCACTGTGAAATCCACAATCATTTCTCGGTATGCTTTCACCACAGTGTCATGCACAATGGTGAACAGCGGATCTGAGGCACGTGAAGGTGTGTTTGAGATGCAGATCCCAGCTGCAGCCTTCATCTCCAACTTTACCATGTAAGTAAGTAATGCTGACAGCTGAGTGGACAATGGTTCTCCCACCCCTCAGAGAGCTCTGAAATTTCAAAAACTAGCCAGTATGCAGTAGGGCTTTTTGCATTTCTTTGGGAAAAATAAAACCACACACATACTGTACTCCACCCAAGACCGGTCATGGCCCCAAAGCACAGAGCAAGTCCTTGGATAACAGGATGCTAAGATTCAAACCCTCAGTGTACATGGGGAAGAAAATTATACTATTTCCCATCTGAGTGTCTTTTAACAACTTCCTTCTTCTCTCCTCTCTTTGATTTGGACAAAAAATCTCTCTTAGCCTTCAGAAACCTTTCCAATGGAAGTTTCAGCAACACTAGCACGTAATAGTTATCTCGCCTAACTGACTGTGGTGCCTAAGAAGCTCCTTGTCGTTCCAGGTTCTCCATACTGTCAATGGAGGAGGAAAGTCAACTCCAACTAGCAGATAGGTTGACTTGCTGCTGGAGGTGCTAGTCATTCTCTGTATATAACAGAGCAAGCAGAAGGCAGTGAAGCTCATACTGAAATGACTTACTAAGGAATAAATTAAGCTCTTGGTTTCAAAAACATGTTTGGTTTGGTCATGCTCAGAGCCCCCCGTGCATAGATATTGGGGCCACAACTTTGGACCTGACTATAGCAGATAGGGCACCAACTCTTTTAGAAAGACTTCTATTTGGGCTGAATAGGAGAAAAAAGTCTTTTGCCATTGACCAGCCAAAATATATGTTAAGGGGTGTTTCCTTATGGAATCCATAGCCCTGTAATTCATTCCCAGGGAGAAGCATTTTAGTTAGGGAGGCAGCTAATTGAGAGCAGTCATCCTGAATATTGCCATGTGTATTGACACAGATGGTGGATCATAGACGAGACAAAAAAAAGTGCTTGTTGTGATTCTTGGCAATTGCTATGCTTTCCCATTTGCATCCTTATGCTTTGGAGATTACCTACTGAACTGGCATTTTACAGAGGTAAACTCCTGCACTAAAAATGTAATCTGCTGGTATAACCAGCCAGGGAACTTCTAAGTTGGCTTCTGTCTCAGTGACTTGAGTGGAGTCTAGAAGAGTTATGCCAGCAGCACACTTAGGCTATTCATATGTGCACAGTCTGTGAACCCTTCTACAGCAAGCTGCACAGCTGTCACTGTCTATGGGTGCAGAGTGGTCATGCTGACATCTCTGGTCTCTCCAGGAGCATTGGCAACAAGACTTACTATGGACAGGTCACAGGGAAGGAAAAGAAACATAGCAGCGATGACAAAGCAAGGCACAAGAAACCTCCAAGCCCCACAGATGGAAGGTAAGTGTTGTGCATTTGGCTGTGTTCTGCGAAGTGACATACTCTCCTCCCACCTTTATTTTGGCTGCTTTGGCATACCCATCCATGGATTTATAGGAAGAAGCAGTTAAATAGAATGTTATCCGCACTGCCTGGTGTCCTTCCCATACTCCAAGCCATGTAAAATTGCACATGGCCTTTTCTCTTGCTGTTACACAACATTTTCGCTTCCAAGGTGCTTCAGGATGTACTTCAGAGGGAAAGAAATCTTATTACTTCCTGAATAACAGGCAGGAAAATTAAGGCACACAGAAATTCAATGAGATACAACTTCAAGACTACAAAGTTAGTCAGTGGTAGAATCACAAGTTGCCTTTTGCAGTCACGTTTACTTGCCCTGTTCTCAGTGCTTGACTGTGTTTAGTCCTCTTGGCCAAACACTGGCAGAAAGTCTCAACCCTTTAATGATCTAAAAGCCTGTATGTTCACCTGAATGCACTTCTTCAGCAGCACTCTAGTTCCACAGGTGCCCAAATTCCCCCAAATAGCTCTCAAAGATATGCACCATTGGATGGATTTTGCTGCTCTAGAAAATCCTACACTATTCTCAGTTACCTGGGACACTAGCACTATTCCAGCCTGAACACATGATCAGGAACAGCTGAATGGACTATGATTTTCAGACCAGAGAAATGACAAACTGTGCAGAGAGAGAGGTCTGACAGAGATCTGAACTCATGAGTGATACATGGAAGGAGAATAAGGAATTTTTATTTTCTGTCTTTCATAGAAAAACTAGAGAAAATTGAATGAAATGATCAGATGTCAGGTTAAAAATCGCCAAAATAAGGTATTCTTCACATAAATTGTGTTTCTTGCCACTGGAAATTGTGGATGCTAAACTTAATATGGGTTCAAAAAGTGACTAGACGTATTCATGGTAGGAAAAGTCCATCAGAAACCTTTAGCAAAGGATGCTGTCTCAGGATCCAGACACAGACTGGCAGAACCTGAAAGAGTTCTGTATTTCTCTTGAAGCACTATATTTCTCTCATCATGCCCTGTAGCATCCTCTTGTGTAGGTAATCACTACCTGTCATTGTTAGACCACTGGTATGACCCAGAGATGTCATTCCAACTGTCCTAAAGGCTAACCTTAAAAAAAAAAAAATATCTTTTTATATGTATTAGAGAAATCAAAGTCTCAAATCCTTTTCAGTACTTACTAAATTGTGGGCATCGCCAAAATCTCACATCAGTGAGTTCTGAAGTTACCCCTACATGGCATTAAAAGTTTCCATTCTTGTTATGTGGGTTTTTTATTTTCCATTCACAAATAGTAGTGCCTAGCATCATATCAGTGCCTGGTAGCTGGACACTACAGTGCACTGTACAGGAGGTAGAGCATGTTAGGTTATCTCTGTTTAACAGAAGGGCAGCAGAAGCCAATAAAGGCTAAAGGTGGGAATTCTCACTTCAAATTAGCGAACAGAAAGTTCAGTTGTACTCTGGGTGACTGATGTCACACTGTGGCCAACTGGAAGAGAAGAGTCCTTTTAGGGAATTGTCCAGTGGTAGAATTGTCTTAGGGGTCCAATTGCTCCCCATTGAGTATGTAGCTATAAACAGGTAATATTAGGGAAGAAGAATTTATTTGTACTTTGCTTAAGATATTGCAATGAGTCCACAGTGCAAAAGTCAAGAATTAAATATGGGTCTTGCAAATCCTCTGTGTAAGAAACCAAGAGACAGCCTTTCCTCTGGTCCTGTTCCATGTTATACGTGTCTGTTATATTCCTCTCTGTAAGAAGTCATCTCGTCTCTTAAGACCTTTGGTCCAGTGGAAACCTCCTGTGTGCCTAATGCTTTGTGAAGCATTATGATGTTATCTTTCTTGCTGCTTTCACATGATAGGAAATACCTTTATTGGACCAACAAAATCCAGATTCATCATTCACTGGAGGATGTGGTGTGTGATATGCATGGGGTGTGAAGGTATCTTGGATTTTTCTTCCAGGGAGAATGGCTATGAGACATTCAAAGCTTCTGTCTTCATTCCTCGCAAGATGCAGGCCAAATTCCTACTGCATTATGAAGAGCTTTTGCAAAGGCGACTGGGAAAATATGAGTATACAGTCAGCATCCGGCCCCAGCAGCTGGTGGGGAGGTTACGAGTGGAGGTGAACATCCTGGAGAACTCAGGCATAGTTTCACTGGAAGTGCCTCCTCTCCGAAACAGCAAGCATAAAGGCAACGGGAAAGTTGAAGGTAAGGAGAGATTTTATGACCCATGGTTCTGTTACTCCTTGGGCCTTAATCAGTTCTCAAAAACTGGGCTGGCAGTGTTGGTAGTTCTCCAAGGTAGTCTTGGATAATTGTGTAGACTGTTGGTTCATTCACTTTCCCTCTGCTCCAAATGAGGCATTAAACAACCCCCCCACATAGTATTAAAGCAGCATTGACTAGGATCAAGACTGTATTGGAAATTAAAGGACACATTTCATGAAGGCAACAAGAAAAATGAATGCTAGCAGCTCATGAATTATTATGGCAAATTCAAACTATGCCTTTATTTAGAAAGATACTTTTTTTACTTTCCCTTCTTAACTCTTGCTCTACTCAGTGTATGACATGACAGGAACATTCCACCCTAGAAGTGGCTGCATTTGAGTGACAAGCAAGTCTCTAAGCATTGCAGGCCATCAGCAATTCCTATTTAGAGATCTCTCATTCACTGGCAGGGCAATCTCCAGGTTCATGAAAGCTGGTATAATCGCTACAACATGAAAGGGATTTCAGGATTATGAACTCAGTGGTGGGAATTCAGTCTTATCATAAAGGCTGATGGCTTTTGTTCTATTCTATAGATGACTGTGTCTGTGGTATCTGTGCATAAGCATGTGAGAACTTTGAAGGTTAATGAATATAGGGCTCATCCCATTCAACTCAATAGGATGTTTTTTTGCTATTGTCTTTGCAAGCTTTGTACTGGGCCTTCAGGCCTTGTACTCAGCTTTTGAGCAGGCTCTTCCCTGGCTTCACATCTCCTGGGAACTGTTTATTTGAAGTGAATTTTTTTTCCATCCATCCCTGCCAAGGCAGATAGGAAATCCTGCATTTCAGAACATGGGAAATTCCAAGAGGAAAATCCATGTTTTGCCAAAGCACTAAGTGCAGTCTGAGTATCTACTCTTACCCCCAACCGTCCTTGCTCACTGTTCAGAAAGTGTAAAGGTAATTTTTCTGGTGTAAACTAACAGTGAGAAGCACAGGATACTGTGATTGCTACATGTTGACAAAAAACCCTCACCAAAAAAAGAAGGTGAGTCTGACCTGGAAGCAGGATGTAGAGTCTTGTGGAACTTGATCCTCAGTTACTCTAAGTGACATAATGCCAGCAAAATCAGTGGCACTGTTTATGTCTGCCAGGTAAAGATCCTAAAGCATGTGAACTGGAGTTAAACTGATTGCTTAGTCGGATCCTACTGGTTTCATCCAAATCACAGTGAAATCAAGGCTCTCAGTGACTTGGACTACCTTCAGGTCAAGCCTCATACAGCTAATTAGTCTCTCTGCTGTACATCCATGCACTATGTGATAAATGTGCTCTGCTCCTCATCACGAGAGACAAGAGCCTTTTTCACCTATCAGGAAGTATCATGGTGCATTGTGGCATACGGTTTCCTGCAAAACACCTGGCATTGATCAAGGTTAGAGACCGACTAAGCAGAGCAGACACACTGTTGGTCTAGTGCAGTATGGAAATTCCTGTATGTAAATGACATACAGGGAAAACTCTCGTAACTTGCTCTCCAAACGGCAATGTGAGCACTGATCGTTCTTGGCACTGTGCTTCAGATTTAAAACAGCTCATATAAAAATGGGCCCAAGCTCTAAGATTCCATAATCCTTCCTAGCCAGTAAAATGTATATAAAATAGATGTCCCGTTTCAGGATGGGTAAAGCAACTGAAACTCAGATTCCCTGTGCTTTATCCTTGCCCAGAATTCAATTAAAGACCCTTTCTATCTGGAATCACCCTATATAGCTGGTGTAAACTGTTTGTTGTGATGAAATCACTGCTATGGAAGTCATTGAAATGCCAAACACACTTTTGGGGTCCATCATGGGCAGTCAGGAGTGGGTTATGTCTCTGCCAGATCATGTCTTCATTGGTACTCAGGTGAGTGCCACTCAGATGAGTGTATAGGGTTAATGAATTCAGTAGGTTTGCTGAGCTTCCTTCTGATCTAAAGCAAGATGAGGAG
>VYZV01002878.1:109363-128581 GCA_013401275.1 Pandion haliaetus | reverse complement strand
CATTCTTCTGCAAAATGTTTGCTATGTCTGAGGCAAGAGGAGGCTCTGAAGAAACCTCAAGGCGAGATGATTTGCCTGCAATGAGAAATCATCAAGTTAGTGGAATAGGATGGGAACAAGAAGTGCAGAGGACTTCATCACTCTGTGAAAAAGGTCAGCACTGTCAAAACTGAGCTAGGATGCTGCAGATAGGATTGTCCTGGGCAGTTCTGTTCTGGGCAGCTTGAAGACAGGCAGAATAGGGAGAATTCTCAGCAAAGTGCATTCAGCAGACCATTTTATCAGCTTAATAGCAGAGAAAAGATGCTGCTGTCTTTAAATTACTTTGGCAAACCCTTAGCAAAATATAGCTCAGTGGGTTCTGTTGAAAGAAAGGTCAGTTTGTCCTATTTGAGAATCTGAGTCTTTCAGCACAAATCTCAGACATTTTTCCAGGGCACAGATCTTGACATGAGCCAATATACCAAGCTGAAGGGCACATCACCACTGCTTAAAATTCACCTTTGACATGGAGGCTTCAGGCTGGTGCCTAAACATTTTTGCTGCTTCAATTCTCTGAGCTGGAGAAATGGAAACCATCTGCAGTTCAGAAGCCAAGTAGTTGGTTTGGAAGGGCACTGTGCCTGGGGGAATATACTGTTTCTCTCAGCACAGTAGTATCAGTCTAAACTAGAAACAGAGATTAATTAAGACTTCAACTCTGTTCTGAATGATTTGACAGATATATCTCAGGTCTGCACTCACACTGGAGAGGTAACTCCCATTTCCATATTAAATATCTGTGCAGAAAAGGAGAAAAGTCCTGGTAGGTTAGTATTGTTTCCTTCCATTTGAAGACTTGTCCCACAGGCATGAGATATGAGAAGTTAGTTGGCTTCTCCCTGTTGGATGGCCACATCTTTACCGTTTACTTTATTACCATGGCTGAGCTAATGCCAGTGGAAAGTGACACTTTCCACATAGGTTGACATGAATATGGGGCAGCTTCAGCTTGTATGGATGGTGTGATGTTGAAACTCTGCTAGAATGACTGAAGGCCAATGGCTTGGACTTGTATCTTAGCCAGTTAAGGAGCTCTAATTGGTCCATTCAGGCTCCTTATTTCTTGGTTGCCTGCCTGGAACATTGTAATATTTCTGGAAAGTGTGGTTATTTGAGAGCCTTTTTCTTTTTTCCTTGGCCACCAACACTAGCCCAAATGTCCTTGACAAACACAGACCATGGTAATTCTCTGACAGTTCTCTGCCTTTGAACAAGGACAGTGGGGTATATATGCCTTTCTCTCTCTGCTAAAAACTTTAATATCTGGTTTCAATGGTGGTCATAAATCTTAATTTAGAAGCTGTGACCCCTATTAAATCAAATTATCTCCACTGTGAGCTAAAATGGAGTATGACTTTTATGGTTCCTAATCATCTTCCCCAGTAACTGGAGTAGCAAACAGTTGTTAACAAACATACCTAGTACTATGCTGAATGAGGTCTTGAATGAAGGTGCCTTTGAATCTTTACAAATTCCTGTGGACAGAGCCTGGCTCTTGGCTTTCTGTTATCCTTCTGCTGAAAAATGTCTGCCTTGCCTCACAGAATAAACAGATACTGCACAAATGCATCCAGTCCTGCATGCTGAAAGCAGACAGTCAGTGATACAGCACTGAACCAGGGAGATTAAGGCTCCGGAGGACTTTGGTGCTAGCGTGAGCTGCACAAGTAGTGCCTTGGGTCAGCAGATTAACCTTGTACTATGAAAGCTTTTATTCTCCTCCTGAGTGTATTAGTATTTCTTTTTCATATACTTACTAGAAACAACATGGCCAGGGATTAACCCTTGAAGGTCTACTTCATAGCCTAGCCAGCTCCTACTGCTAAACATACATGAATCTCAGGCTAATTAGCTACAAATAGGTGCCTCTTGAGCCTGAAGAGAGAGAAGTGTCTAGCCAGAACCTTTGTTGAGGGTGTACCCAATTTTTTGCCCTGTTATCTCAGATATACTCTTTTTATGGAGAACCACTGGTCTGTTATGGAAGAGTGCTATGTGCAGGAAGCATTTAACTTCCTCTGATTTCAACTGCTCCAGAAAAAAGAACTTCATCGATTTATGACCTAAATCATAAAAAACCCACACAGATTAGTCAAGGCAAGACAAAAATCTAGGACTGGCTGAATAATATCCCTCTTTTGGTACACTAAGAAAGTGTGATCAGTTACAGCCATGACCCATGTCTGTTTAGTGGCCTTTTTACCCAATTGTTGTTATTAAGATGTTTGTTAAATTACAGACACGTCCCCTGGTGGCAGGATACATCTGAGCAGAGGAAATGCCTCCATTTCTTCTCTGGGACTCTTGCAGCTGTGGTGATCTATGGTGGTGTGTAGAGAGCAGGGAATTCCTGTGGGACTGCCTTTCCTCATTTCTCTCTACTGAGTCACATGCAAGATCAGCTAAAAATACAGTCAGCACTGGTAAAGAGTGCTCTTGCAAGTCAGCTGCGGTAACTATGACAAAGGACAGCTTTTAGGGTTGTATAAGCAAGGATGAGAGACATCAGCTGTGCACCCCTTTCTATAGTAACTCGAGGAGATTTTGTATTCTTCACTCAACTGCTTTCATGAAGTTAATGGCAAAGTGACTCATGCGGGGTCAGGATTTCATGCATCCTGCAGTTTCCACAACCTAATTGTGAGTAATTTTTTCTTTTCCTTTCCCAAGGTTTTCCTACATGTATTTTTATCTGTTTGTGCCATCCCTTTCTTCCTAAGATAGCTCAGTCTTTGAAGCAACAAGATGTCCAGAACCAGTTGCAAAAACATATAGTGAGACTGGTCGATCAGCTTAAATCAAATCATTAAGACTGTTGAGACATTCCCCTTACATCACTGAGACATGTATTAGCTTTGTGGGGAAGATCAGCTAACGTGCATATTCCTTCTGCAGTTTTCGCAGCCTCTGAACTCTGGTGATGTGTGCAGACTCAGATGTGTTACAGTGGTACACCTCCGCTGAGAATCTAGGCCTTTGTGACAGTCACCATCTAGCACTGGCAGGGAGATAAAGTTCAGGAAGAAACAACTCTTGAGCATGATGATAAAAAAATTCTTAATGTGGTCAAGACTTTGCACGTCATTACTCCTGTCCCACTGGCAAGGAAAATACTGTTTTTGTACTCATGAGCTTTGTTCCTTCATTTGCAAAGAGACAGTAAGCTCTGTGCGGAATAGTTGCACTTAACAGGAGCCAGAAGAGCCTGGGGAACAGGTTATATCTGCAAGGTTTACTGGGAAACAAAATGACTTGCCCTTTGAGCAGTCTGACCTGCTGATTTTTATGGTACCTTTGGCCAGGTAGAGGGGGACATAGCAGTTTTACATTGGTATAACTAGGAGAAAGAGGGGCCAGTTAGAGGGTCACCACCTTGTGATTACCATTATTATCCCCAGCTTCACTAAACGTGGTGAAAAAGGACCTTTATTGGCCTGCAATTCAGTGTTATAGAACAAGCATGTTCCAAGCTATGAAGGTGTCCACAAGAGGATGGATTTGCATGTATTTTGCAGACATGCAGTAAAATGTGGTTGTTTCAATCACAGATTCATTTCACCTTACCTTTCCCACAGGCAATAAATGCCCACACACTCAGTTAAACAGTTGGCTACACCGCAAGCCTGGCAACTTGTCAATGGTAGTGTGCCAGACTGTAATTTTCTTTGAGGTTAATTGCGCTAGGAGGAATTCAACTGAAGCTGGGACCTGCTGCGTGTTTGCAAATGCTTCAGTTTACTTGCCTGCATCCATCCAAGGGACACTGTTGGTACCCTTGATCTGTGACCCACGCTGTCTGAGCCCTTCTGAGAGCCCAAGTGCCTTATACACACACATCCCTAAACCTCTGTGCCTCAGCATACAGACTCCCTCTGAGTAGTTTCAGGGTGGTGAGAGAGCAGACAAGCACCTCAACACTCAACGCTCTCACTCCAGACTCCACTGACTTCTGTTGGTTGCTGCAGAGCTGGCTGCGGGCCTGTTGACTACTAGTCCAAATAATGGCTGCTGCCCAGGAGAATTACCTTAAATCACCAGGGGACTTTGGAAAAAAAAGCTAATTCTAATTACAGCCTTTAGCGAGTTTAAAGCTACTGTGAAGAGGAAAGATTTGTCAGCTTTTCCATTTCTATTGGAAAACAACAGCCTGAGTGAACGAAGAGCTGTGTGCAGTCTCCCCAGCACTGGCAACTTCATGCAGCTGCCTCCTACTTGTGAATACACAACAGCTGTGTCATCTCAGTCCTCCCTGTAGATGTGAATACGGAATATAGGAACTACTACAATAAATAAGATGTGAGATCTATATAGACCTTCATTGCCTAGCTCCACAAAAGGTGCAAGTACCTGTCATGCAGCAAAATAACCTGCCTAACCCAAACCCTAAAATTTATAAATAATGACAGGGTCATACAGAGAAACAAGTGACCTTCAGAGCAAGATGCCCTCAGATGTTCAGGACAAGGAGCATCTGCTTCTGGTCTCAGGACTAACAGCCAACATGCCCTCAGCTGATTTGCTCCCTGCTGAGGCAGTAGAAGTAGAAACAGAATTTCCCAGGAATACCCCAGCCCACGTATAAATAGCAAGTCCTTTAATTGGGTTTTAATTGGGTTCAGATTAAATAGGATGCAAAGGCAAATGCAGAGTTTGGCATGGAGATGCTGCTGAGGCCTGAATTGAAACCCCATGAAGACACTGAGAGTTCTTGTAAGGGTTTCAATTGGACCTTTGCTGAATTCATCAAAGGATGAACTGAAAACAGGTGCTACTGAAGTAGCAGACACAGCTCAGTGATCACCAGACAAGTCCATAGTGAAAAGGAAGGGGCTAAATCAAGCTGGGAAGTTAGTCCATGGATCAGGGTCACTGAGGTCTATGACAAGGCATAGATGTGACACAGCTATAGCATAGCTCTTGGTCTGAGACTCAGACTGGGACTGAGGACCCAGACTGGAGCTTAAATGGATGGGAGTGTGGGTGGAGACCCCAGGTGGGGCTGGTCAGAGCCATTAAAGCCTACTAGTATGCTCAAGGCCCTGGCTTACATATGCAAGTCTATGAAGCTGTAGGTCTGGGTTTCTCTAATGGTCCTTTCCAAGCTGGAATTGTATTTTTGTAGTTGCTGGAGCAATACCTAGAAGCCAGACCTGGCTTCCTGTTCGTGTTTTCATCATGGATCCTTATGTGAACTTAGGTAGGTTATTTTCTTTGTCTGTGCTTGTCTCTTTGCAGAGTCTTGCCTGTTTAGCTGGCGAACCCATGGCTGGGCTTATGGCGGTACAAGTCCCCCAAGCCTAAAAGACACCTGATCTTTGCCAAGACTTAAGCTATTAGTCTAATACTGCTGGCAACAGCACTGCCATTTCCAAGTAAATATCCCTTTACCCTAATACTGGGTGTGTACTACACTTTGCTCAACTGTGAAGAGCAACTGAAGCTCAGAAATGCTTGTGGGACCTCGTGTGGAAGCCTGTTGAGTGAGGTCTTCCATGTTATATTACTGTATGAAATCGTCAGTGTTCATTGGCAGTTCTGACTCTGAGGTCCACATGATGTAATTTGAGGTCCCTTAGGAATGAGGGATATGATACTACCTGTGTCATGAGGAGAGAGCTTTTCCTTGGATAGTTACCCCTGATGTAGTGACTTCATCTTCTCAAAAATATCTGCTCTCTTCTCTGCAGAGTTTTGGGCAAAGACTTGGCCTGTGCTCATGTCTGAGGCAGTAGCTTGGAATGGATGTGGGCAGGGGAGGGGCTGGAGGCAGGGATGTGCAGGAGGGAGTGGGAAACCTGGAGATGCTGAGGGGATTTCAAAACGGGGAAAATGGGAAGGAGCAGGTGTTGGAGGACTGTGAGGGCCCTGTGGCAGACNCTTTGAACAGAAACTGTTCATATGGAAAAATGTCTGTTGTTTTTTTTTTTTTTTTTTTTTTAAAGAACAGTTTAGTGCTCTTGTATTGCTTAATGCTAACCCTGAGCAAAAGTGCTGGGTCTTTGCTCCAACCAACCAACCACTGTCACTATCCCTCACTTGCTGGAGATGAAAATGGGGAAGTTGCATTTAAAACTAAGATATCACAGTTCAAGGAAAAAGGGCCAGGGCTATGAGAGGAGGTGGCTACAGAGTTATACCCTCTGCAGAGGGATAACAGATACTTCATCTCTGTGGAAGTACAGCACTCCTTTTTGTGGAGAAATAATACCTCCTCCCTGGGTGCAATCTTTCCTTGGTGAAATAGCACATATCTTTTCTTCATGGAGTGGAAATATCTCTCTGTGAAGGACCAATGTGTCTCCTAGAAGGTTCCATGCACAGGTAGGATGTTCTGAGGAGGGGCTAGAAAGCTTCAAACCTGGCAGGCTTCTGACTGCTGAGGCACCCACTGTAAGAGAATGGCTTTGTGATGAAGAATGGAGGTTAATCAACATGAAAAGCATAGCAACCTGTGTCTCAGTCCCACTCCTGCTGCACAACATAGCAGCTAATGGTTGCTGAAATCAAGGGGATGTGCTGTGGACAGCCTCTTGGGTATGTCAACTTTTCCCAGCACTGTGTTGGTGGCTGATCTGTGTGACAGAGAATGAAAGCCCGAGTGGGAACAGTTTTCATGCACTGGGACTAACTCCTTCTGGGATGGGCAGAGTGAAACATGTTAAGCTCTGCATTGAGAGCATGGGGCACTTTTCCCTTGGTGTTGACCTTTTTACTGCTAGCTCCATGGAAATTGTTTGTCATGCTGACAGGGTGGGGGTTTGAGTGTCCGACTGGCATGTTATGGGATGTGATCCCACTTAAAATGAGCTAAGCACAAGACAAGAATGTGGCCTTCATACACTGCTGTGTCAGTCTGGCTGTCTGCCCAGGTAGCCCTGTTGTTTCCAGTGAGGTTATTTCAGTATGGCACTGTAGGGCAGCTTTTAAACTTTTCCCTTTGACTTATTGTACAGAAACATTTACTACTCCAAATGTAATCCATACTGCACGGTTGATAAATGCTTGAAGTAATGATGCTTGGTGCTGATAAGAGCTTGCCTCCTTGAAACTTCGCACAAGCGTTTATTTATATCCTCAATACTGTAATGAGATTGCAAAGACTGAGCATCTACTCCGCCCTCTTGGCACATGAAACCCCAGTTCCTGAGAAATCAGATCATCCTACAGTTTTTCATGTATTTATCCTCACCATGCTGTTGGGTGCTAGGGAAGTGTGTTACCCCAACTGACACCTAAACTTGTCCACATCCCTGAAGACAGTTTTATCTTCCACTGAGCAGAAATCCAGTGCTTAAATGCCCTGGATGAATGTGGAGCTAAGTGATTTACTTAATGTGACGTAGACAATATTTTTCAGAAAAGTTAATAGAAACAGTGGCTGTAAATGATGGAGTATTTCTTTTGCAGACTGGGAAACTACAAAGCAACTTTTTCTAAGGCCATATAGGGAGTCAGCAATGTTCAAGCTGCTAGCAAGGAATCTGTGATGTTCAGGCGGGAGAGACTGGACCATGGACTGCAGACAGATCTTTATTGTCCAGAGCTCTACAACCAAACTTTTTCCTGTCACAGGCCAGTGTCAGCGTAAAACAAAATGCTTGTTGTCCAGAATTGTGAAGGAGTTTTCCTTGGTTACATGATCAGTGTCTGCCAGGAAGAAAGCACAAAGATACATTGACAGGGAGAGGGTTAGTTGCAGTCCCTGAACTGCATGATGCTCCCTGCAGAGGAAGAAAGGGCGCATTGTGCTCCCCAAGAGTGAGATGGAGGAAGGTAAAAAAATCCAAGGATACACTTCTGGGTTAAACCCCATTTTTTGGTACAAAAGTCGCTGTTGCTGGCAACTGGCATGTGGTCTGCATTATGTGGGCAGAAAGGAAACTGGGACATAGAGGAAAGCAAAACTCACAAGATGTGGCTTCCCGTCTCAGCAGGAATGACACTGCCCAAACCTTTGCTGTCACTGTACCTCAGCTCCTCCCTGTAAAATGGCAGTGGTGCTCACAGTGCCTTTTCCTTGGCTACCGGATCCCAAACCAAGTCTATGGCAGTACCTTGTCTGACCTCGATAGCACCATTTCAAGTGCAACTTTGATGCCAGCCTTTCCTTAAGTCACATTATTAATCCTTCTGACAGACTATGGGCATATTTGAACAGATATGGCTGTTGTAGCTGGGAGAAGCCAGGTCTGGACCTTTTTAACAACTGCCTGTGCATGTTTGGAAAGGGAAACATATGAACCAAAGCTTAGAGGATATTGAAGGGGAGGGGGGAGCTCTTCTGTTTTTTCTCCGTGTGCTTTCTTGCAGTGTTTTGCCAAACAACATATTTACTTGTACTTTTCTCCTTGCTGTAGGAGATCTAGTTTCTGAGCCCTTCTCCGCACTGTTGCAATCTCGGACAAGTTACTGGACAGAGCTATGGGTTCCTAATTCCCTTTGAGCTTATATCTTGTGCTTTAGTTCCTTTCTTGTCAGATATGGGCTCTGACAGGGGATCTAGAAGGACAAAGTAAAGGCTACTGAAATTTTGTCTTCTACTTGTGGCATCCTTCAGCATATGGTTGCAGATGGTCCCACGTCTGCTACATGCAGACTGTTCTCGTGCATCTCTTTCAGCCGATGGGTACTGTTTTCCAAAGGGTTTGATTGTGAATGCTTTCTTCTTTGCTAGCCATGCTCTTTAGACTGACTGGTCTCGAGTCCATGCCGTTCCCTGGTGCTGGCTGAAGCTGGCAAGGGGATGTGTCAGTGGTGTCGATGTCTCACTGCCCAGCCGTTGCGAGGGCAGATGGCAGCTGTGTATGGGCGTGCAGGGTGCAGCCGAGGATTGCCAAGTGATCTCAGAGGCACTGGCAGGGTGGGTGCTGGGAGAGCTCCCTCTGAATCTGGAAGCCATTTCCAAGAGGGGCTGAGTTACACTACAGTGCTGCAGAGACCCGCTATCCATACAGAATTAGATTCAGCATGAACTGAAAGTCTTTTGATTTTTTTTTTTTTTTTTTTTTAATGGGCTGGCATGAAGCTTGCACAGAGGATGTGGGCCTAGGATGAAGCACTTGCAAGTGCTCCTAGGCAATGGAAAGTGTGAGTACGTGGGCTTGGGACGTGCATTATAATGAGGTGCTTGAATCCCCCCCTTACTTCATAGCAGGACCAATGTCTGGCAATGCCATGGCATCTTAACAACCACACATTGTCTCCCTTTGAACTGCACAGCTTTCAGGGTAGCCAGGCTTTACCCCCACCCTGCTCCTCAAACAAACAAGAGACTGTGAGAGAAATGTCACCGGGACTCATTCCTCCTAAAAGGTGCCCAGATGGTCTGACATCATCCCAGATGTCTCTGAGGCAGCTCTTTGACCCAAGAAAGGGCTGGAGGCTCTCGGCTCTTCCATGGGAGCGTGTGTCTTCCCATGCTTTGCTCCACTAGTGTTTAAGCAAAGTGAGGTCTGTCAGAGCTAGCCAAGGGCCAGGTACAAAGGTGACAATTCACAGATGAACTGGAGTGTAGCTGAGGGAGTTCTCTTCCTGCTGTTGCTGGGGGTCGTACAGCCCTGAATCATCTTGGCTGTGATGCAGGGCCCTTAGCAAGCAAGACCTAGAAAAGCAGCAGTTGTGTTGCATGTCCAGGTATTGATGTGGAGGTAACAATGAAGACCAGAGTGGTGGCTGGGAGCTGGCTTGTCTCTGACCTTGTAGACTTGAGAAGACACTATTTGCACATAGGTCATTCAGACAGTGTGAGCCCATCTTCAGCTTCTTATCATTTCTGAAGCACAGATAAAAACTGTGATCATTCCCTGGCAGCCATGGTCACCCCACCTGTCCCCAGCTGTAGACCATGATTATTCTGCTCTAGGTTTGGGGAGTGCGATTTTATAGCCCTAGAGGTGGCTGTTTCAAGCCCTAGATTCCAGCTGTGCTGACAGCTCGTTCACCAGCATAGTTTCACAATTCAAATGCACTGGAGTGGCAATTTAGTCTCCACCTTTCAGCTCAGTTTCATCCATGCTACTTTGAGGGAAACAGGAATCTTCTCCCACCAAGTTACCCTCTTTTAAATCCTTATTTAAAATAAGTCTGACAGCTACAAACCATTCCCAACTGGCAAAAATGGATTTTTTTTTTCCAGCTGTTTTGTATTGTTACTTTCTGCTACCCTCTCCTTTAATCCTTGCTCCACCCTCCACACAAAAGTGCATCTACCCAGGCAAACACGTTGGGAGAGGTGTTTCACCTTATATCACCTCACGCAAGGGTGCTGGACCCTTAAACTGGTTTTCTGCAGTGTGAATGGGTTAGATCTGTGCCCAGCTTATTCCCAAAATGAATCAGTGTCATATGCGCAGCCATGGAGGAATGGTCTGGCCCTCACGAGGGAAGAAATGGTTAATTTTCTGCCTTGAAGGAGAGGTGGGAGTTTCAGTGCAATGACTCACAGGGGCAAGGTGGGAGTGGAAGTACAAAGACCCCATCGGCAGTGGAGCAACTTGGGAATCCCACAGCAGCCTCAACCCTTGGCTTCTGGGAGCCAGCAGTTCCAGCTGTAGCCTTACAAGGCTGCTGTGTCCCGACTGAAGCTGCTGCCAGGCACTCTCTGCACGAAGAGCTTTGCAAATCTTTGCCTGGGGGCTCGTGGAGACTGGAGCAGAGGGCTGGGCACCAAGAGCACTCAGTCATAGCAGTGTACTTAAGGATTTCAAACAGTGCACTTTTACCAAGATGTTTTCCTTATTTGAAGTAGCTTTTGCCTGCCAGCTCCTGAATCACATCCAGCCCTCCAGAGGGAAGTCATGTCTCTTGCAGCCCATTTATGGGTGAGGAATATTGGTAGCAAAGTGTGTGTTGCCACCCCCTGAGGACTGCAGTCTAGGATAAACCTGGAGGTCCTTAGGGCTGGGGGGGGGAGAGATGGAAACACAGGATGAGCCAGGCAATTCAGAGCACTCTGGGAAAGGTGGAGAGCCAATGCAGCTCCTTTTGGCTCCATTAAGCACTGTAATGCTCAGGACTGGGCAGGATTAGGTCTTGAGGCGAGTCCCACCTTCTCTTTAGTTGAGCTACTCAGTCTCTTGGAGGCAATGCTGGGAGACAGGCACTTCCAGACAATGACTCAGCCCATCCTAAACCCTATCCAAAACAGATGGGATGGATTACTCTCTGGAGGTGTCTTTCCGTGCCTGGAGAGGGATTAGATGCAATGCCCAGCCTTCTGATGACTGAGTTGGGAAAGCTGAATCCCACCCTTCATTTTTACTGAGGATGAGGTAAAAGCTACAGGAGAATGAACCATATGGCCTCCCTCATTCTGTTTGCTTTGGAGCAAAACCATGCGCACATTCACACACACATATGTTTATCTGTGTGTGTATATATATATTAAAAAATACAAATTTGAAGTTGTTTTTTTGTGGTTTTTTTCTTTTTTTTTTTTTTTAAGTTGCAGAGACAAGCACGTGATAGAGATGCCAGAATCCAGGCTGTCTGTGCATGTGTATTAAAATATGACAGTTTTTTTCCTGGAAAAAAACTGACTCAACTGTGACAAAAATAAGAGGGGGGGAAAAAGATAGAATGAAAGAAAGAGAGAGAGAGAGAGATGGTCCCAACCCCACATTTGGCCCCTGCATGAGGGTGTGGGGAAGCACTGCGTTTTCTAGGAAAGTCTGCTTCAGTTCCCTCCTGACCCTTCTGCAATTCTAGCTTGGATGCTGTGTACACACAAATGCACTGCTGCTCTGTGATGTTCCTCCTTCTCATTTTCTTTTGGCTGAACACAGGCAAGAATATCAAAAGGAATTTCTGAGCACACTGGAGGTGAGATGCAGTCTGTCTGCATTTTGTAATAGGAAAGGCCTACTGGCTCGAGAGCTGGAAACTCCAGGTTTTTGAGAGCTCTCCATTTGTGGCCTTGGCATCATTACTAAAGTAGTCTGTGTCTCAGTTTTCACTTCTGTAAAATGGGATTGAATGTTTCAGTGTCCCTCTTGAAGGGTGATGTCACATATTATCTGATGCATTTTTACAATACAAAGGCTGTTGAAAAAGAGGAGATGAGAAAGCATAAAACCTTCCCTTCTTTTTCAAATAACTGTTATTTAGTTCATCTTAGCAAGTTCTCTCTGGACTGTTAGACTGGGAAGACAGCCTTCATGTTTGGGGCAGGCATTCATCTTCTTGAAGGTTTATTTGGTGCACATCATGTTGTGAGCCTAGTGGGGTTCTCCCTTCTTTTTGAAAGAGCCTCTTTCACCAGCATTTGGTTTAGTATTGCTATCTATGAAACATTCATAAAATTCATGGTGGTGAGATGTGGAGCAATGTTCCAGCTAAGCAAATGGAGGGATGAATCCTGCAATTCCTACAAAGGAAAATGGTTTATACAGTAGACAGAGACAGGGAGGGCCTCCACACCTGGCTCTAAAATGTTTGAAGCTACAGGAAATATTTCCCTTAACTTCAGATGGACTGGAAGCCAAGTCATCAGCTAGAAGGATTAGAGATTCCACTGCAGTGGGTGATTTGTTTGCAGTTGCATCACTGCATCATCAGCTTCGATGCTGAATCCAGAGGGGTATTGATGACACAGCTTGATCAGTCCTTTGAGCTCTGTTCCAAACTGTCTGTACAGAGCAACATTAGGCCTAGAAACATGTGGTTTCCAGCACTGCTGATTACCTTTTGTATTTTTTCTGGACAAGCTCTTCATGTATTTCCCTGATAGGCATGAGAGAAACCTTTAAATGCTGATGAGTCCACCACATTATTTCCTGCATAGCTTTCCTTGGAATTTGAAAGTCTTGGTGGTGGCCAAGAAGGGGCAGAGCTGAGAAGCTGCTGATCCCTCTACTTACAGATATTGCCTTGTATTTCTCCCATGTGTTTTGCATTCAAATAAAGGGTACGTTTGTGGGGACAGAGGCTGCTTTGGGCATCTTCTCTCAGCTGGTCTTACTAAGCTGAAGTTTGTCTCCATGTGAACACAGCTGCATGGCTGCTAAATCAAAGTTGGTCACACTGGGGAGAACCGGACTCATCTGCACTCTTCCTGTTGGCTTATCCTTAGTGGTCTGTCTTTCCCATCACACAGGAACCTTAACCTCTCTTGCTGTGAACTCATCTTGATACCAGCTTTCCTCACTCTGGTTGCCTATATTTACATAGGATGATGAACGGCCAAGCAATACAATGTTGGTATGTTGCTATGTTGCTGGAAAACCAACATGCCTGGGACAAAACTGACTAGCAGGTAGAATCTGCAATGACTAGTCAGGGCTTCTTTTTGTATCTTATTCATTTGAATGTACTAGCTTAAAACATTTGTGAATTGCTGGAACTATTCATTGGAGTATGTATATACCAATCAGTATCCTAATTATGAACAGACCATGTGCATCCTTGACATAGAGGTATTTCAATGTATAAGTAATCTTTTTAACTATATGCCACTTAGAGCTTACTGCAAGTCTAGAGGGCTTTAGAAGAACTTCACAAGGTTTTTGGTATTAGTCAACGTTATTCAGTATCCTTTAGTTCAGAGCATGGTTCTCCCAGTCACTGGGAGCTTTTATCCTAATTGTCATGCATGATTTTTAAGCTTAGTTAAGTCTAGATGTGTGTCTCACAGCTTTGCAAGATCTTTTGGGCAACAGTTTTTCTTTTGTCTCATATTGGCATAGCACCTGGCACCACAGAGATCAGGCCTTGAGACAGGGAAGGACATCACAATTTTCTTCATAAGCCAAAGTGGCAGTGTAGAAATACCTACAAGATCAGTAAACATCTTAAGAATTAAATTTTTCCCTGCTAAAGCAGTGACAGTTGTGCCTACTGGTCTCTCTTCTTTTCTCTTTCTAGACCAAAGAAGCTCTCTTCACAATTCTCCAGGACCTAAGGCCTGAAGACCACTTCAATATCATTGGCTTTTCCAACCGAATAAAGGTCTGGCAGCAGGACCGGCTGGTGCCAGTTACTCCAAATAATATAAGAGACGCCA
Organism: Pandion haliaetus; assembly: GCA_013401275.1. Classification (NCBI taxonomy): domain Eukaryota; kingdom Metazoa; phylum Chordata; class Aves; order Accipitriformes; family Pandionidae; genus Pandion; species Pandion haliaetus. The sequence goes on along the minus strand of VYZV01002878.1, from coordinate 114,540 downwards.
AAAAGTACATTCATAACATGTCGCCTACTGGAGGTACGATCCAGAGATATGAATGGGATTAATTTTGCTATTCAATTAACTACAACAGAATGGAGAGTGGTGGTCCTGTAGCATGTACCAATAAAAAAGACACTAGAACTTAGGTCATATGACAAGGGGCCCCTTCCTCACCTCCACTCAGGGTTATGTGACAGAAGGATATGTGCCCTTTATCAGTGTATATGATGGGAAGGTGTCCCCAGATCCAGTCATATGACCTGATATACTTACTAAACCCAAGTTGGGCCCATTCTCCCATTTATCTGGTGAGACCCTCAGAATGGGGAAGTTCCCAAGGTTATTTCTTGAGGACACAGGAAAAAATACCATATCCTGGTGAAGGACACACAGGGCCAATACTTGTGCAGTTTCTGAAAGCCTGTGTAAAAGCAGGCACATGGTTTTGTCTGGGCTAGGAACTCCAGTGTGGGCTGTGGGATCGCCTTCTGCAAGAGCTGGTTCCTCACGTAGTACTGTTGTTTTCTTGTCTCTACCGAGGAGCAGCCAGAATGACATTTAAGAATTTCTTGTCCTTTTTTGCTTGTGCCTTGTTGCCAGGAGTGAAGAGGGGAGAGGAGGAGACCCCAGAACAGTGGCAGAGTGCAGGCATGATTTTGAATATAATTCAGTGGTCTTCTATGAGGCTCTACACACTAGTTTAAAAAAACATAGCGAGGTTTCTAATCAAACATACTTTGGTAGCTGTGCCCATCCTAGCTGAGCAATCCCCAGGTAAGCAGAGAGCTGCAAAATGACCTATGTACATCCTTGCCCATGCAAGTCACAACCAGTCACAGCTGCTTGAAGGTCAGACAGGAATCTTCCCATGGCTGACCCAGAGCAGTGACCACTCCTAGCAAAGGAAACTCTGATAGAAAAACACAGCAAACAGGATGGTTTGCTGTACTGTTTGTATTGTGAGAGGAAGAGTTTAGGAAGTGGTCAAGGGACCTGCCCAGTTAAACAATTACCAATAGTGGGACTAAACTCAGAGTACAAAGCTTTTTACTCCTGAAGTGCCAGAAGAGCTGTGCAGGAAACAGCTGAGTTTGCCCATGAACCTGCCAGAAAACAAAAGTAAAAGGAAATTATCAACTTGGGTTCAACAGGAAGGTGCAGTGATTCTCCACTACAGGCCAGCAGTACTTTACTTTTGGCTAAGTCTGTGTTTTCCCTATAAAGGTGCTGTTGCTTGAGTACCTTCCAGTGAATGTGAATGCACTGAGGCTCAGAGATCACACACAGGAAGAACGTGCTGTGCTTACACCTCTGAGTCATACTCGCACACCAAAGAAATGGGAACAAAATATTGCTGCTAAATATTTGTGCATGTGGCAAAAGGCAGTTTTCAGTGCTTGGCAGCTTCTGTGATATGGCTGGGTTTGAAATGACACTATCTGCCACATGGGATGGTTTTCATTTGTTTCTGGGGAAAAAAATTCCTTCTGAAACTTTGGATCTGGATGGAGACTGAGAGAGTATTAGGATATTTAGGTGCAGGTTTTTGGTTCAAAACCATTTTGCAAAAAACAGTCTGGATTTTGAGGATTTTCAGAAGTCTTAGCCCCTTTCCTGTTCCTTGTCTTGCTGCAGTCACTGGAGCTGTGCATGCTAAGTTTCTAGGTACATGATGCATGGTCAGACCTGCTAGCATATTCTTGCTGATGACCTGCCTAGATATCCCCTTCTGGAACCCGAGGAGGAGTCTGTTGTGTATGGCTTTTAACCCATTTCACCTGCTTTTTTCTGAGAGCTGTTTTTAATCCAGATATACTAATCTTGCAAAGGTTCCACAAACAATCCCTCTTTGCTTTGACTAGCACAAAAAAATACATGGAGCAAGGAGATACCTGCACTCATTTTCCTGCTTTATTTTTTTCAGAACAAGCAGTAGGTTTCAATCCTTTTTATGGCTATTGTTCTAAAGTACATCTGTTCCCTCATTTATTTTCTGTTTTGTCCCTCTCCCCACTTCAGGCAGCTCCATTTTTCACTAGCCAGTTGTTTTGTGAAAACACAGTCCTCAGCTAACAAAGTCATTTCTCTTCCCTTTAAACTTTGTTAGCCCCTGGGGTTTGAAGAACAAAACCAACCACTTGTTTTCCCATTTGAAGGTTTTTTCCTCTCTTCAAATCTTGTAGCCTTCAGACAAAATGAGCAGAACTTGTTTTCCTAGTTCATATACCATCTGGGAGAGTCCCTAATTAAGTTTAACTGTCTTTTATATGTACTGGCAGGGCATGGTATGTGCTGTGACTCTGCTTACCATGGCTGATTATTGTACATTGAGACATTCAAGGGTGCAGCAATTTCATGAAATAAACTGCAATTCATAATTCAGTTCGTAAGACTATAAACACCTATCCCAAACTGGTGCTGAGTAACAGAGCTGAACTGCGTTAAAGGGCTAGTGCAACCTCATGTAGAGAAGAGGAACATCCTAATAAACAGAGATGCTGTCATCCTACTAAAGGGAGCTTAGAGAAATTATTTGTACCACTCTTAGAAGAAATGAGCTAATCAGTTTGGTACCTTCCCAGGGACTAATATTAATGGTGCCCTCCAGACTGGTGCTAAGCTGCTAAATGATTACATTGCTCAGAATGACATAGATGCCAGGAGCGTCTCTTTGATCATCTTCCTCACGGATGGGAGGCCCACTGTTGGGGAAACACAGTCGTCCAAAATCCTCAGCAACACCAAGGATGCCATTCGTGATAAATTCTGCCTCTTCACCATCGGCATTGGCAATGATGTAGACCACAAACTGCTGGAGAGGATGGCACTGGAGAACTGCGGTATGACAAGGCATTTCCAGGAGGATGATGATGCAGCTAGCCACCTCAAAGGGTTTGTTCTGCTTTTTCTGTACTTATATCTGCATTGGGTCCTGTGGGCAAGGGTTTTAGGAAGGAAAATCCTCTAAGGAGACATCACAAGAGATGGGAGTTTCTCTGAGGCTCGACTCTGGTTGAGAGAAGCAGAGTATGCTCAGATACTGAGGATGCCTACCCAGAAATTGCCTCCTTCCTAGCAGAGCCCCTGTGCTGTAGTGGAGCTTTCCAGCCCCTCAGAACAAGGCATTTGTTTTCCTAATTCAGATAGTTGTTTTGGGCATGTAAACCTGGAGAGATGGGAGGCATCAGTGCCACCTCTCTGTAGGTGGACGGAGGGAGGAAAAGATTCATTGCTCACTTCAAATTGACAACATAAACAGCATGGAGGGTCTCAGGAATGGAAATCCCAGTTTGGGGCAGAAAATTATTTCTTTATTTTTTGAAAAAGATAATCTTATGCCCAAACTCCAAAATATTTGACTTTGAAAAATACACAAGGGTCATTCCTGGGATGATCAGGTAGTTGCTTCGTTCCCTCATTCTTTGTGACCCAAACTCCCAACAAGTTTCCTGTAATCCTCATCATTCAGTAGGACCAGAAATTATGTTCCTCTCCTGTGATCAGGGAGCTGTAGTCCAAGGGGAGACCCTAGTGAGGAACAGCAAAAAGATATCTGAATCACACCTTTGTCTAAAATATCAGGCAGTGTGTCAGTACTTCCAGGCAAAAATGTTTGGCTTTCACTCCCAAAATGTTAGTGTTTTGAACCTCAGGAACCAAAAAGAGACAGTTACTGAGCAGAGACCTCTTGCCTAGCTAGTGTCTTAATTAATCTGGAGTACTGAGACCATGTACCTTCCACTAGATCTTTTCTTTCTGTGGCAGTTATGCATGAACAAAAGCGTCTTCCTTTTAAACTGGATCCATCTGCCACTCCACCCTTGTCATTTGCTTCTGAGAACATGCATTTTGGATAGTAAGTGGCATTCCCTGGCAAATGAAAGATGTGCTGATTGCTTGGGCCACAGGAACCCAGCACTGCAAGTACTTGTTCAAACAGCTCGCTGTTTATCAAGCTCAGTGAGGGCAAATCCATTTGGCATCTGGTGCCAAATTTATACAGAAAAGCATAATCTGTTGCTGGAGGCCAATTCAAATCACTGTTGGATGGAAAATCTACATGGGTGTCAATGTAACTTCTGATTTTTGTGGTCAGTGGGTTGTATTTTTGCACAGATACTTTCTTGCATTGTACTATAAGACAGGTTGTATCCCTCGCTCCACTATTTGTTATACCCTGGGAGTTATGTCACAGAAAGTTCTCAGGTTTAATTCACTTATGTTTTAAAATGCATCGAGGTCTCTGCATCAAAGACACTGCATACTCAGAGAGACTTTAAAATAAAGCCAAGCAATTCAGGCTTTCGGTTTCCTTGGAGAGAGAATAAAACAGAAAGTGTGACTCCAGCTTCCAGACAATCTGTTTAAGCAGATGTGAAAAATAAATGCAGCCTGAATTAAAAAATGGCTGAGGCCAGTTCTTTGTTTATTTACCAAATTATTCTCAAATGACTTGCCAAGAGATGAGGAGTCTGGCATTTAAATGGGAAGTATGGCATTCTTGGAGCAGCTAGGGAAGATCCATCAAAAGCACATCGCTGCAGGGAAAACACAGAACCGTAAACTTGGGCCTTGCCCCCTTGTAAAGCCTTTCTGGCCTGTCCAGTGCAAAGTATTCTCAGAAATATGGTAGGTCACGTTAATAAAGCATTATAGGGTTAAACTCTCTGGTTCCATGGAAGTCATTGCTTGCTCCTACAGAAAGTCAGCAGTAAGGTAGCAGTGAGTTCTTTTCTGCCAGTCCTCCTGTATTTAGTAGTTAGGATTGCTCCATTCCTTGGAAATGTCCTCGTTTGTGGGGGCATAGTGAGATTCCTTCTTGATTTTTTTTTTCTCCTCTGACCCTCAGAAAACCATGTTCCTGCCTGTCCCGCACTGACCATGCCAAGCTGTATTATCTAGGGCTCTTCCAGTCATACAGAAGCTTTGGTTCAGATATTCTCCAGCTTTGGAGGGCCCAGCATTTTGGTCTTACAGTTTCTGGCTCTGGAATACCATGCATAATACCACTAGAAAACTGTGGGTAACAGCATCTCTTCAAAGCACATTGTGAAATAACAGGGTGCTTTCTGTGAGCCTGAGAAGCCAATTATTTACTTTTGATGGACAGGCCCTCTTAAGCAAACTTAAGTGGTCACAAATATCTCCTTGCAGAGCTCTTGAATCATAGTGTAAGGTAA
>VYZV01002878.1:60152-108973 GCA_013401275.1 Pandion haliaetus | reverse complement strand
TTAGATAGTCTGACTGTGTCCTTGGCCATGTATAAATGCAAGAGTGTGTGCATACACTTGGATGAACAGTACTAATGGTGAGAAATATGTCTTCATTTAAGGTTCTATGATGAAATAGGAACACCTCTTCTGTCTGACATCCGTGTTGATTATCCTGAAGACAATGTGGAACAAGTCACCCAGAACTTCTTCCCTAACTACTTCAATGGCTCTGAAATTATAATAGCTGGCAAACTCATCAACCACACCTCAGATAGTCTCCATGTGGAGGTGACTGCTAGCAACTCCAAGAAGTACATCCTTCTCAAAACAGATGTGGCTATTGACCTGCCAAGCAGGAATGACATCAGAGGAGTCCCTGGCCTGGAAGATGGCAAAGGTGATAAAAATTACATTGAGAGGGCATGGAGTTACCTCACCATCAAGGAATTGCTTAACTCCCGGTTGAAGAGTGATGACAATCAGGAAAAAGACTATTTGATGGAGAAAGCCAAGTCAATGGCTCTGACTTACAATTTTGTTACTCCCTTCACTGTTCTGAAGATGAGAGAGGCTGGACTCCATTCAGAAACACCTCAAGAGGAGCTTATCAGCCCTTCTACTGATGGCATTGGTGAGAAGTTGCAGAGTTTGCAGGGACACAAGGCGCCACCAGGTATGAGGGAAAAATAACCATATGCTGGTAAGAAATCTTTTTGCATAGGTAATGCCTCATGGCTGACTTTGGCAACAGGGATGATCTAGCCAATGAAGTGACAGGTGGTAAACAGAAAGCTGAGATTTTCATATTGATTTTTCTAGTTGTGGGCTGGGTGACCTTGAGCAAATCTTTTAGGCACCTGACTCACCCCCTGGAAGCATTTACTACTCTGTTGAAATTATTGAAGAAAAAAGGGTATTTTAAATGAAGCTTAAAGTAGCTGCAGGCATATGTGCCATAATCTTGCTGAACACTATTTTGGAAACATTATTATACTATGGCTCTTTCTGCTGCTCAATAAGTAATTGTAACAGCCTTCCTTCCCCACTTCTAGGTATACGCAGACAGCAAGATAAACAAAGAATTAAAATCTCCAAAACTTCAGGTCAGTGCCTGTTTTCATGCCTATAATAATCCAAAATAATAGTGGTTGACTTGTGGAAACCTCAGTTGCATGCTACTGTAGTATAACCACCCTGACGGATCATCCAAAATCCTTTTTACCAGACCTGCAGAGTAGGGAGGAAAATGAAAACAAAAACGAAATACACAGAGGATCAGTAATGAGAAGAAATGTGAGGAAACGTAGCAAGGCAGATAATCTACAACACTTGATCCTCATGTTTGAGACTTCTGTAGATTACAGGAGAATGGGAAGCACATTATCTCTACTAGAACTAGTCAAAAAACATTTTATAAAGTAATGTTGCTGAAACATAAAATGTGTTGTCAAAGGAAAAAAAGAAAATTCTATAGTGTTTTGCTATTTCCCTGTTGGTTCTGCACCTCCATTTAACATCCTTTTCATACATTAAACCCAGAAGAATAAGCCCAGCTCAAGAATTTAGACTTTAATTTCACTGAATAAGGTCAAATTTAACTTAGAAACTAGGGTTTTGGCTTGTCCTATTATTAACAACAGGTATCTGGTAGTTGATGATAGGTCAAGGATTGTTGAAAAATTAAGGTCATGGGATTGTTTAAAATCTGCTGTTGCCTGCTCCGATTTGATATTGAGGACCAGGAAGATGTGCCCATGCAACAGTCCTTGGTTAGAGGATACATTTTTGTGTGCTGTGGGGGATGTAGCCTCCCAACACAGTATGGAGAAGAGGAGTATAAAACACCTGCGTGACAATTCCCATAAATCACTGAAATGCTATTTCAGGAAGAAGATATCCTGATTTTCACCTGGACTGCTTTGGGTTTAGAGTTTTCATTGAAAACCCAACCTCTTCTGTGAGAAAAACAAAATAAAATAAACTTTGTGAAAAACAAAGCAAAACTTGGCATTTCCTGGCAAACTCCATCCAACCCTCTAAAAACAACAAACCAGGAGGTCTTAATAAAAACAGGGACAAACACACTTTGAAAAGCAGTTTTGTTACGTTCCTGGACACTGCAGTTTTGTGCAAGTCTCACATTTGTCTCTTTTTTTCATGTTTTCTCAGCGGATGGAGACCCTCACTTTGTCATTGATTTTCCCTCCAGCAAGTTCTCTGTCTGCTTCAATATTGATGGAGAACCAGGGGACATTCTCCGACTGGTCTCTGATCATAAGGAATCTGGTAAGCAGCCAAGAAAAGCAGTTGTTTGTGGAGGAAAGCTGAAGCGCAAGGCCAGCTCTCTAGCACTAAGACTAAGCACCAAGGTGCTTCATAGGCAAGGAAGTGATAGGAAATTAGAAAAAGTTGCTTTTCTGGCCAGGCAATGGAAAATTGGTGCACACCAGTTTTCTGGCTCTACTCACCTGCATTAGAAGGGGAAGTAAACTGTTTGCTTGCCCTTACTGACCTCCAACTTTATCATAGCTTATGGGTAAATTCACAGCAAGCCTAAGCAAGGAGGAGGCCTGGCCACTGTTACATAAACAATCTACAGAAGTGTTTTTCAACAGAGTAGAGAGTTCAATAGAGAGAACTGGCCTTTATGTATATCCAAACTTTTCCTAGTTCAGGTCTTCATTGACCGGAATCAAGACAGCAGCAAGATTGGAGAGCTCAGTTCCTCATCATTAGACCCAGTATGGTCTGGGGGTTGCATTTGACCAGTGTTACAACAGCCATAGCTGAACAAACACCAGGCATTCTGCATGTCGTGTTTGCATAAGCCATGCAGCCGCCTCCATGCTGAGATATTACACAGGGGATTCAGCTTTCCGGTGCAGTGACAGTGCATTTCTCTGATGTGCAACTTCATCAGCCCTCTAGTTACAAAGTCACAACATCCAAATAAAAGATTTGGAGTCGCCAAAATTGCCCTGTTATTGGAACTTCACTCTTTACTTACAGTACTGTTTGCTTCAGGACAGAGTGAAGTATCCGAACAGGCTAACCAAGCGCTGTAGCTGTGTCAGTGGAGAGACTACCAGACTGGTTACTGAGTCATGAGAGCCTTGAGAAAACCCACACAATTCAGGACCTGCTTTACCCAACCCGGTCTGTTCCTTAGGGGCCCAAACTGTGGTCTGATCCGATCTGGAATTCTAAGCAGGGCAGCTAATAAGGAGATTATGTCCTCAGCAGGGAAATGGTGGGAGGAAGGGATATTGAAACCAGAGACAATGCACAGACTTGTTTTACAAAGAAGATAAACAACCCCACAATAAAGTTGTAAGAATTCTGTTCTGTGTGGCAGTGGTCTAGCCTCCATATTTGTGTGTTCATGCTTGCCTTGGTAAGATCCAGCTCCTGGCAATGTTTCCCTTAAAGTTCCTTTGCAGACTGTGTTTGTGCTACCGCTTGAATGATTCTGTGGCTCAAATGCAGAATGGCCTTGAGGAAAACAGACTCTGTAGCACTAACAAGTTGAGTCTATGAAGACACAAATGAGAGATTCCCCCCAGGAGTGATGGGATATGGAGATATTTCATCTCAGTGTTGATGGCTTGGGACTAGCTTGGGTTAGCAACAAGCCTCCTTTATTGTTACTGTCTAGTAGCTGTTCAGAGGCCTGTGGGAAGTGAGACACTGTCTTATGGACAGCAAGTCACAAAAATAATTAAAATTATTTGGAATTTTACTATGGATATCTAAGCTTTATTTGACTCAGTGGGATCTGTACCTTGGACTACTCAAAAGTGGTTATTTTGGGGAAAAACTGAGGGAAGTGTGAAAGGCAGCACTGATGAAGCTAGAAATAACCCAGTGGGAGTGCAGGGTTCGGGGTCCTCTTCTGAGGACACAAAGAGAACCTGAATTTCTTACACTGCCACCTGAAGAGGTTCAGCACTTCACCTCAGGCTGTTGCAGGTCAGGCTATTCCCTCTTATGGGTCCTGCTCAGTCTTTAGTGTGTCAGCCAAGGTAGTATGTCAGCTTACTCTGTGGCTTCCCGGGCTAATTCTCTTCTTAGGAGTCAGGTAGAGAAGGGACATCAAACCGCAACTGTCTACTACCCTGAAATTCTCTGAGAGTAGCATTCAGATATGCCCAGGTTCTCTTCCTAGAAGTTCAGTCCCTACGCCTGTTGGTGGTATGAGGAAAAGCAGGCCTGCCAGCAGCTTTTCTTAGTCCTCTAGGATCTGGTATGTTTGCCCAGGTTTGAGTTATGCATCAACAAATAGATGGTCTAGGGAAATCATACCATGAATGGTGAGGCTATAGCAGTCAGGAAGATAAAATATTTGTCTTATGTGGCTCAAAATCCCTGCACGTCATTGTCTCGATCATAAGTAGGTCTAAGGTTGGATGGAGCTTAGGAAGTGCTGTGCTGAGGAGCAGCTGGTCCTATCCTGTAGCACTGTGTACACAGTGTTAGCACTAATGGGGCTGAGGGCACCTGTCTCTAGGGAAGGCCAGTATTTCTGAGCTTGGGTAAATTTAGGTACTCTTATAAAGTAATCATTTTATAACAGACAGTTTATACTGTTTTGAATAATGGTAGGTGAAATAATTGAGCATGAGGCGGTGAATCTGCATGTCCTCAGTTGCAAAGCTTGTATCTTTGAGACATTAGGCCTATTCTTGGTTCCAGCTTTCAGTTATTGATTATTTTCCTGCAAGGTATAACCGTGAATGGGCAATTAATTGGGGCTCCTGCACCACCCAATGGCCACAAGAAGCATCGGACTTACTTCAGCACCATCACTATCCTCAGCAATAAGCCAGAGAGATCTTACCTAGAGATCACACCCAAAAGAGTCATCTTGGATGATGGGGAAAGACTTCTTCTGTCCTGTGATCGGAGTGCTGTTGTGCGAAGCAGCAGCCTTGAGGTGTCCATCTCTGCCAATTCCAACATCACTGTGACGATACGAGACACAATCAGCTTTGTCATCCTCATCCACCATTACAAGAAACCAGCCCCATATCAGAGGAATCACCTGGGGTTCTACATCTCCAACAGCAAAGGCCTCTCTTCTGACTCCCATGGGCTACTGGGTAGGTAACAGGTTCTCAAGTTCAGAGCTGTAAACCAGACAAAAATGATCCTTCCAAACAGTTTTAAAGGACAGAGACAGGAAGTAATGAACAAGGCAGGTGGGGATTAAGTTCCCAGGTAAGACTTTTACATCCACTCTCAAACAACTTCTCTATTGCTTGTATCCCCAATTCCTCTTCCATCTTTTTCTGTATGAACTACCTCCCACTATCCTAGCTATGTGGCTGTGCCTGTTTTCCACATTTCCACTCTTTTTATGATTGTTTAATACAGAATACAGTTGTCATTAGAATACATATGCTTCATGCTCCCAATACAGAGACAGAATCCAAATATTGCACAAGAACCCTGAATAACATACCAGTAAGAGATTCTCTAACAGCAGACCTAATTCAGAATAGCCCAGCTGCTAATGTGCTGTCAGGGACATAGCAAAGTAGAGTCTGAATCTCTCTAGGCAGAGAGGACAGTCAGCTGAGGTCTTGCAGATTCTGAAAGAGCTCTAGTCACAGAACTAGCACATTGCCAGGGATCATTGGCTTAGCCTTCAAGTACTGCACTTCCATATGTCCAGAGGGTCTGTTTTTGCAGGACTGAGCTGTTTACACCTGAACCTGATTGAGATCAAGAAACACTGGTACTTTTTGTGGCCCCTTTCTTTCAAATGTGAAGTGAAAGAAGAACCATCCCCACATTTTGCGAGCAACTAGGCTTTAGGTAGGCTCAGAGAATGTCTAGATGGTTGGGTTCTTTCAGCCAACAAGTAGTGATGTTTATGGCCATGTACAGGTGCAGAACTCTAAGACAGAAGCCATAGTTTCTGTGACATTCAGGCACCCCCAGTTTAAGCAGGAGATGATCCCTCAGGAGTGGGGTTTTGGATTTAGGCCACTTGAATACACAAACCTCTAAATCCATACTTGGGTTTGGCCTAAAAGAGCTTGCCCCCAAGAAGGCAAAGGAAGAGAATTTGGAGCTTCAGGCCTAGATCTTTTTGCTTGCTGATGAGCATTGTATGGGTTATTATCCTCTGCTAACCGTTGCCGATAGAAGGGAACTTACTACTAGCAGCTCAAAAAGCTCTTTAGCTCAGCCAATGTACCTTGATGAGTGAAAAAAAAGAAATAGGGTTTTATTCTATTTTCTGTTTGTGAGATTTAGAAAAGAATTGCAGGATCTAGATTCATTCTGCTATTGCAGAGAAGCCCTTTACAACCCCATATGCTCAGAATCCTCAAAACATGGCCTATTAAAAAAAACAAACAACAAAACCCGACTTACAAACAGGGACAAATCAGCCAGTCATGGAGTCTATTTTGTCTTGCCTTGCAGGTCAGTTCTTGAACCATGAAGTTAAACTTCTTCAGGAATCTCTGAACACAAGTCATCAGCAGGTTGGTCAGAACCAAACTGAAGCATTAAAGCCAAGTCCTACAACTACCCTGAAAGTGAAGGGACGGCTCGTTCCTGTTGTGTGGAAGCAGAGGAGGATCTACAACGGCCAGCAGGAAGTTGACTGCTGGTTTGCCAAAAACAATGCAGACAAACTGATCGATGGGAGCTATAAAGACTATTTGGCTTCTCATCCTTTTGACACAGGGACCAGCTTTGGGACAATTAACAGCCTTTAAGGCCGATCATAGCAATGCATTACAGCAGCATGTGTGACAGCGGTTCCCTTCTGAAGCCTCTAGAGCTAGGCAATTTATGAATATTTCTTTACTTTTTGGTGCCAAAGAAACCCAAGGCTTTTTGCTCTTGGAAATCAGCTGTCTCTCTTTCATGCTAGGTGAACATTGTTCATCAAATTCCTGAAGACAAGGAGGTTGGGGGGAAAGGGTTGAGGACATGGTTAAAGGTGTGATCAGTGCTCTTCCCATGGGAAGGGAGGAAGAAATGGGCCAGCATTCATATTGAACAGTGCAGAGAGCTGCTGGCCTTAAAATAAACCCATGCAGGGATCTGTGCAATACCCCCAGGGGCTGAGTCGTCAACCAGTGAGAGGCACAGACCATACAGCACAGTGCCTATCTAGAGAGACAAGGCTGGATGATATACCTTGCAAAGAAGTGACTTGGAGCACCTGCTCCAGCCATGGTCCCTGGGGCAAGAAGAGAGAGAGAGAGAGAGAGAGGAGAGGTGGGTGGATATTCATCTGCAGTGACCCATTAGCATCAAAGAGGTAACAAATCAAAACCTTGAATCAACAGGCCACAAGCTGGTATTGCTGTCTTGGTTATTGGGATGGGGTCTGGATTTGCCACTAAGCACGATGTTCCCTGAACCACTGCGGACCCTTAAAAGAGCGGTGAAAACCTTCATGTGGTTTATTACTGTCTCTGTGCACAGGCTGCATGCTTAAAAAGCACCTCTGGTCTTCAGCAGCAACAGGAGTGGTACAGGCTCCCACTGCATGAAGCATCTCATTTAAATAACTTTGCAGGTTTAGTGATTTCTTGAGTCTTGACTCCCTCAGAGAGAAACAAAGTTCCACTGTGAGCTTCCAACAGACCTGCCACTTCCTTGAGCAGAGCATCATTTCTGGTTAGCAGAGATTTAAAGTCTCTGAAGGATGAAGACCCAGCACCCACAACAGCTTATGACGCTACAAAGCAGCCTCTTGAACATAGACATTTCTAGCTGCTTTTCTAATCAGGGAGGAAGTCTTTATTTACTCCAAATTGTCAAAAAAATTTCATTCCAATTTCCCCTGGCTCCTTTTCTTTACACTGCAGGAATGTGTGCGCAGCAGGAATTTGGCAGCAGGAGGTTACAGAAGGGACCGCCAGCCACCCCCACTGCAGGTGGTGCTGCTCTGTAAAGAAACCTCCAAACCCAAACTGCAAGGCTGTGGTCTATTTTAAAGTGAGGCATCAATGAATAATGCTATAGGTCAGCCACAGGGGAGTTTGCGTAGTAGAGACCTTGGCCAAAGAGAACTTCGACAACCACAAAGACATTTACATGGCAAGGCCAAATTGAGCTCATGTATACTCTGCCTTTCCAGAACTGAAAGGAAGGAGGATGGGTGTGGAAGCATCTCCAGAAGCTAAATGATATCCATGTGTTGTTCGGAGAAAACAGAGTTGCCAGAGCCCTACAGAAATAGGTTCTTGACTGATTTTTTTTTTTTTTTTTTTTTTTTGCATATTTAAAAATTAACTCATATTGTTGCTGTAGGAGCTCCAGCTGCTGGGGGTGTGGTGGTGGTTTTCCAGTTGATTTATCATCTAGCTTACTGCTAGCACTGTGGCAGCAGAGCAGGTAGCAAGTATGGTTGCTTATTCACACCATGTGCTGTGGGGAGGAGGGAAACAGTGAAAAGCAACCAGCTAGATTTAATTGCACACTGGAGGATCCTTACAGAGACCTCAGTTAGTGCAAAACTCCTGCCAAGGCTCATGCTTTGGAGCAAAACATAAAGAAAAAAAAACCTGCTGCTTTGGGCCCAGTATATTGAGAAATAGCTCACCTGCAAGGGAGAACTGGAGGCAAGACCTTCAGCACAGTCCTAAGCATGCAGTAACCAAAGAGGTTAATGCTCTGCAGCATGCTCATGGGCCAGAAATGAGATGAGAAAGAGCACCTGTGAAGTTGACTTCTGTACCTAAGATGACAGTGGGAAGATCACCCAGCCCATTTCCAAATAACCTCCCATTTCACTAGCACAGGGTGACAGGATAGTGGCAGTGAACTAGACAGGCCAGGGTTTGGCAGGTGTCGTCTTCATACCATCCTTACAGAAAAGAGATTTCTTTGAAATCTTCAATCGCCTCCCACATTTTGCTATTCAAGTGTATTGCTAAGGGGAGTGATTGGCTTCAGCTCTCCTCTCATCTTTCCTGTATATAGATATGTGTATATATAATATGTAAAATGCACACATATTACTAATGCTTTAGGTGCATCATTACTCCTATTCCCTTTCCTCCAGCCAAGGAAACGTATTTCTTTCAGGGCCTGAAAAGAACAATGATCAAGTCCAACTTCCCAGCCATATGAAGCACCTGGAGCAATATACTCAAGTTCTCCTTAAGGCTCCAGGTATCCATTTCACAATAAATATTTTACAGTGAACACTGTAGTGAAGCTTTCATTTGGCAAAGATAAAAATGAGCATTGAAGCCTAGGTTATGTATGTTTTATGCTGCTGGACAAGCTCATGTTACCAGGTGGCTGAAAGAACCACCCGCAAGTTAACAATAGGTTGGGAACCAAAGTAATTTCAGCAGAACATTAAAGGTCAGTGATGTTCTTCAGGCTCTATACACTTGGTAGGAAGCAAGACGTGTGTTAGGTGAACAGACCCTAGGGTGCTACTCCTACATTAAACTGAGAATTTAACCACATAGAGAAGACTGATCCAGCCTTTCAGTAGCATAGGACATGGAAAACCAGAGTTTGTGCTCCTGCTGTCCCAAGAGGAGTAAGAACAAAAGCAGGTCATGGACTGTAAAGTTCAGCTTTCCCCATCTATAAAGGGGGCATCACAACACTTCCCTCTCTCAGAAGGAAAATGTGTCCAGGCTCATAACTCTTTGTTCTAGCACAGAGAGCTCCCAGGAGGTGCACTGCAACAACGGCATGGAGGCACACATTTGTTCTTGTCCCCAAGAGCGTCACAGAGCACTTGGTTATGTAGTGATATGGTTAAAGATTGCAAGCTGCTCAGATAGCTCAGGAATGAGGGCTGAGCAATCGCTTCAGAACGCAATGGAAACAATTGCACACCACCCTTTCAGACAGGGGACTGGGACTGCTGAATGTAGGGTTGCTGAAACAGCACCGGCTACACAATACTCAACGAGGGACAATCTTCTCCCACATCATACTTTCCCACTATTGCCTATTGTGAGCCTTCTCAGCCAGCCTCAACTAAAGGCTAAGATGAAGATTACATCACTCACCTTCCATTTTAGGACAAGGACTTTGCTGTGGCTGAACTTGCACTCTTCACATACTACAGCATTGCACTATGCAGCCCATAGCAAGAACAAAACCCAAAATACTAGCACACCTCAAACTAGGGAGCAAGTTTCCAACAGGGAAGCTGTTTTAATCTATTTTCAGTCAAGACCTTCAACAGCACAGAAGTTATTCCAGCCTTTACCAGCACAGAACTCAGCCAGACAAGCAAAAGCTGCATTGTGAAACTAATTTCACTAAGCAATATAAATGATCTATTCAGAGAGCTGTGTGCCATGTGTTACAAAAGCCATTTGATGTGCCAGCACAAGTAGGATTTTGACCCTTCATTAAGTAAGGAAGAAACAAAAAAGGACTTAATTTCCAGAAATACAGCATAAGGCTGCGCAGCTGCAAGCGTAGCCAAGTGTGTCTAGTTCACTAAGGGGCATGCAAGACTTCGATTTGCATCTCATGCTTCTATACTACTTTGAAGTTAGGGGAAAAAAAGACACAAAAACAACACCCCAAAAACCCACAAAACCTAAAAACTTCACCCCCTCTCAGCTCAGCTTTTGAAAGTCTAAATCCATCTAAGTTAGAAAATGAAAATCCTTTATTTTCTGCTCCTTAATAAGTATTGTTTTCTTGGGAAAATACAAGGGAAGGAGGAAAAATGATAGATAGTTCCTGCCCAACACTTCTGGGGACTGTCTTGCAATAAGCAAAGCCTGTCTATGGCTCAGGTGGGTCTATTCGTTCAGTTCAGTGGATCCTGGATCAGGCCCTGCTCTGAGGACTATTCACCATTTGGACTCTGTAGGGGTCTCATCACAGCTGGGTATCTGCACCCAGCCTGGAAGTTTATTATGCAGCTACTCTGTGCTCTCTCTCCCCAAGAGAGCTGTGAAGTGTTTTGCATTTCTGTGCGCTTATAGACAAATATGGTATGTTAACAAGAGAGCAAAGGCAAAGCCCTGCACTGCCCACTTGGAGCAAAAGGTGCCAGGATCTGGGACTCCCACACCAGTCCTACCTGAGACCATTCCCGTACAGAAGATCATGGCTGGTTAATGGGGCTTCAGCTGACTCTTCAGATCTAGTTTTTGAATCAGATCCTGTAGAGATTTTATATATTTATTTTTAAACTAGGTAAAAGACAAGTAGTCAACTTCTAGTTGCCTGTAAAAATTCACTTGTAAGGTGGCAACGGGGATGGATCTCTATGTTTGTTCCAGTCTGGAGTCCAGCACAGGCTGATGCTGCAGCATCAGGTCTTTGCACTGAAGTGGCACATACAACCCATCTACAGAAACTGAGCACCGTGCCTCAGCTCTTCTTCTGTGAGTTTACTAGGATAGCCCTGCTACAGAAAGACAACCTGCTCTGTGAGGAACTGTCAGGAAAAATTTCAACAGAACCCCTTCCTCCCTTTTACAGTGTTAAGGTTTTGCAAAACATTAAGCATATGAAGGAATTTCATTTATGAAGCAGTTTTAGGTCAAATATTTATTGCATTCCTTATAAAACAGTAAAAAGCATCAGATCCACTGAGACAATCTTCCCAGCTCAAGACATTTAAATACATATTGCAAACCAATTCTTTTGAGTGTTGTGCATATAAAAGTGTCACAGTTCAGGTAGTACAAGATAGATATTTTTTTTCTTTTCTATAAAAAAAGAAAAGCAGACAATTTTTTTATTTCAGTCTCTAGCCCTGACAAAGTTACACCCAGCTGGCCAGCCAAGGGAAGTACATACCCATACCCCTAACTGCAATGTGCCTGCATGTGTACAGGTTAAGGTCAGACAGGCTCAAGCCTGCACAGATACCATCCCAAAGAGACAACTGCAGAAGGATACGTCTAGATGAGGCAGGCAAAAGGATCTCTACAGATTCATAGGGATCAACTAGCATTCCCCACCTTGCCCTTCCTCAGCCAGATCAAGGATCGCACTGCTGCTTCCTTTCCTCTACCTCCCTTGTCTCTGTGTTGTCAGATGACCACTTGATAGCTGGGCTGCTTCATTTTCTGGTTTGTTCCCTGGAGTCCTGAAATATCCTGGTCACTTTCAGACTGATCAAAATCCATGTCTGGAGAGAGTAACACCTAGAAAGGAGAACAGACAGATGCTGATGGAGTGAAAGTTCTCAGCTCTTCCTGATACTGCTTGCTGAAAGGGTCAAGCACCCCTAGAGGGGTCTGCTGCAAGATCTGATCCTCTCTGGCAGATGGGAAAGGTCATAAGGTCACCTCGACCATCTCTCCAACAACAGCCAGACAGATTTGGGCACAGACACCATGATGATCGGGTGTCCCAACCCCCCCACCTCGAGAACAGAACAGGCAGCTAAGAGCTCTGTTCGCCATGGGACAGGACTCACACATAGACGTGCATGTTCAGGCCAGGCTGCAGCCTCAGTGGAGATATACAAAAACTAGGCCACATATTTTGCAAACAGCTGTACCAAATGCAGACCTTTTCCCAGGCCCCCAGCTACTTGCCATCTCCAGAGCTCGGCCAGGAGAGCAAGCGGAGCTACAGAGTTAGCTTCAGCCATAGCCGGCAAGCTCAGGAGTGGTGTCCTAGCCTGGTAGCACCATATTTCTACCTGGCACAGCAGCTCCTGGCTCAGTCTGAATTGTGGGAGCCAAAATAGAGCACCGACACCTCTCACCGGTACCTCTCCAGGTAAGAAAGCCCACAGCTTTGCTGCATGATCAAAAGGCTGCCCATTGCCTCCGGGAACACCTACGCTCTCAGTAGCTAACTTCAGACTTGAAGCTACCAACAGGCTCTTTTGAGCTAACTGGTTGCCACCAGCCCGGAGCGTTTGCACGATGCAGACAGAGCCACGTGTGGGGCATCCTCCAGCCACATCATCTGGAAGAGGAAAAAGGCTGAATTTTACTTGGGCTGTGGCTGCACTGACTGCAGAAGAGCTGAAACCCAATGCCAGCCAGCAGGCTGGATGCATGGGTAATACAGCTTGACAGATTGTTTGCTCAACCCCATCCTACCCCTTCTTCTTTTTACCTCAAAAACTCAGCTTTGGGCAAGGGAAACCCTACTCTTGCTAGCCCTGACAGTAGCTAGCTCTAGGGAGAGCTGAAGTGCAGTCAAACCTCGTGCTACAGCTTGTATCATGCCCAGCAGTACTTGGGAGCTCTGTCAAGTCATGGGATTTCTGGTCAACACCAGTCATGACATCAACACTGGCCAGGTCTTTGGCACCTCAGCACCCAACCCTACAGAGGGGCACAAGCCTAACAGCACAATCAAGGGCCACCAGTGATATTTCCCTAGATGAGCAATGCCAACAGCCCTTTCCCCCTCCTCCACTTGCCCAGCACAGAACCCAGATAGCATCATTAGTTCATGGCTGATGCAGGGACAAGGGGCAGGTACCACAACTACCCCCACAAACATTGCTTGCTCCAGCAAGGCATCTTAGACCTCCCACCCACGCCTCAGCCCCATCTGACCCCACTTTGCTCCAAGACTGAACCAATGCACTAGGAAGCCTCCCTGTGCCTGACCCACAGCAGCCTTCCAGCTCAAAAGCACAAGTCAAGGGATGGTGCAGGGGCTTTCAGCATTCACACAGTGTCCCCAACAACTCAGCCAGTGCCAGAGCCCAGTATTCCCTAGGGCAGAACCAGGAGCATGGGGGAATTAGTCTTATCCGTGGCTATTTCCAGTCACAGCTGTGAATTAACATGCCCTCCACTTGTTAGCACTTAGGCAGCACCACGGGGCCAGTCACCACAGCAACAAACAGGAAAAACAAACTGCAATGAGTCAATGACTTCAAAGGAGCAGAAGAGCCGCAGGGGAAAGATTTCCTTCCCCACCCTCACGCACAGTCCAGCCCCTCCATCTGATGTTGTTATCTTCACAGCAGCACATCAGACACTCAAAGGATAGCAGTAGATCAGATTAAGCCCTCTTGTCATCCCCCCCATTGGTCTCAAAGAATTTTTTTTGGTTCAAGACACACTGGAAAGTTTCCACCTCTTCCAAGTGAAGAGCTCCTCTGTTTATCATACTAACACTGTGATGCTGTTGAACCTGAAAAAATGGGCAGGTAGCTAAGTCACACGCAGCATTATAAACTCACTGAACTCTTGACAGGCTGCAACAGGCTAGTTTTGGGGCCTAACGAACTGGCAATTTCAGTGGGTTTCAGCTGCAAACTCAAATCCCCTTGCAGCCAAGCGTGGATGACAGAGCAGGCACTAAGCATTGCGCATCCAGACTTCAGGCTGCTACCTGCCCACTGTACAGCTCATACAACGCTGCTCGAGCCAACAGTCCCCCAGTAACCTTTCCACAATTCCCCAGGGAGTTTCATCATAAGACAGCACCTCATTGCTATGACAGTCATGGGACATACCCTCAGATATGGTTTTCAGGCCGAACTCCAGTTTGGGAGTTTTCAGCACAACTTGGACAAGGCGCTTCTCTGCAGATGTATCCAGGTCAGGATCACAGCAGGGCAGTGGCACAGCTGGGAATGGACCATGGCTTCCCAGTCCCAGGACAATGTGCTACTGTCTCACTCAGCAGTCCTCAAATACTTCATGCATTCCTCCCCGCACCAGGAGGCCAGCAGCTTGTGAAACATGGGTCACGCTACCGAAACAGGGCTGCCATGTGCTCTCCCTCCTGTCTGGGAGAAGAGGCCGCCTACTGATTTGGTACTTCCTCTGAGCAGACCTTTCAGATAACCAAGCCATCTTAGTGGCAGAGAAAGAGGCTTCACGGACAGATGAAAACTGTGACACAGGTGGTAAAATAAAGAAGCTCTGGGGACACTTCCCTGCTAGCCATGGAAACCTGTTTGCCTAAAGTTCCACCAGCCTGGTGTAGAGGTAAGAACCATGCCACTGTCCTCCTGCACCTGAGGTTAGGTGTGTTCCCATGAGACAGCAGGGCTGGACACCAGGTGCCCACCAAAGCCGCTCTACCACTCTCCTCCTCAGCTGGACAGGGGAGATAAAAATACAATGAAAGGCTCATGCGTCAAGATAAGGACAGGGAGAGATCACTCACCAATTACCATCATGGGCAAAACAGACTCAAACTGGGGAAATTAGCTTAATTTATTACCAATTAAATCAGAGTAGGGTGATAAGAAAATAAAACCAAATCTTAAAACACCTTCCCCCACCCCTCCCTTCTTCCCAGTCACAACTTCACTCCCAGTTTTCTCTACCTCCCCTCTCCAGCAGCACAGGGGGACAGGGAATGGGGTTGGGGTCAGTTCATCACACGTTGTCTCTGCTGCTCCTTCCTCCTCAGGGGCAGGACTCCTCACTCTTCCCCTGCTCCAGTGTGGGTCCCTCCCATGGGCTGCAGTCCTCCAGGCACAGACTGCTCCAGCGTGGGTTTTTTCNGGGCACAACCTCCTTAAGGCATCCCCCTGCTCCAGTGTGGGGTCCTCCCCGGGCTGCAGGTGGATATCTGCTCCATCATGGACCTCCCCAGGCTGCAGGTGGATATCTGCTCCATCATGGACATCCCTGGGCTGCAGGGGGACAGCCTGCCTCACCATGGTCTTCCCCACAGACTGCAGGGGAATCTCTGCTCCGGCACCTGGAACACCTCCTACCCCTCCTTCTTCACTGACCTGGGGGTCTGCAGAGTTGTTTCTCTCACATATTCTCACTCCTCTCTCCAGCTTCAGGTCTTTTTCCTCCTCTTAAATCTGTTTTCCCAGAGGTGCTACCACCATCGCTGATGGGCTCCGCCTTGGCCAGTGGCAGGATGTTCTTAGAGCCGGCTGGCATTGGCTCTGTCGGACGTGGGGGAAGCTTCTAGCAGCTTCTCACAGAAGCCACCCCTGTAGCCCCCTCTGCTACCAAAACCTTGCCGCACAAACCCAATACAAGGGCTGGCAGGTGGGACAACCTCCTTCCAGAGGCACCTCAATGCCCACCTTCATTTAGCATTCCTGTAAGGACCAGGCACCTTAATTCACCTTGAGCTATTTAAATATCAGCTCTGTTAAGCAACCAGCAAATCAAACTCGCTCTTGGAATATTCTTCAATACTTAAAAGCAAGCAGCATAGATACTGGCATTCATCAGCATCTTCAGTCTAGGAATTTGCCAAAGTCACAGCTCCTTTAAAGGGAATTGGGATAGGTACTGAACTCCATGCTGATCAAAGGCAGGTCCCCCACATAGTATTAGCTTTCCTCCCAACCTTAACCTAGCCTCTAGTTTCACCCTAACAGTGGTACTTGTGAGAACCATTATTAGACCAAATTTTGCTTTAAGGCTCAGCTCTGAAAACGTAAGCCTTCAGAAAAGGAGCAGAAACTCACTCACCTCCCTTGGGGAAAAAAACAAAAACCAAGTTCAAAAAAGATCAAATAAAACATTATTAAAACTGACTTGTTTTCCTGAGTGGAGGAAACAAAGAAATCACTGATAAGATCTAAAGTTTATTGGCGCTTGCAAGGGCAAGGGAAAAGACATTCAGGTCAAGGGCAGGACACATGCAAAGCAGAAATAAGGGCCACATGGATGAATGCATTTCCCCAGCCTGAACAGCACTGGATTCAGACTAGCACTCTCAAAAGATCTCTTTCCAGCCCATGAGAGAGGGGAAAAAAAAAAAAAAGACTGTGAGGATTTACCAAGGCAAGACACAAGTCTGAAACAACAGAAAGCTTTAAGATTGACTTGGAAGGAATGGTGAAATTCTTCCAGCCATGAGTTTGTCCTTTCCAGGGTTTCAGTGTAAAAGAGTTCAGCATTTGCTCCATTATCAGCAAGAGCGCATTGTCACATCTGTGGCTCACTGGAAGAGCCTTTGGTCTACGCTGCAGCCATGGACTCGGTAAGCGACATCAGTGGCAAGATTGCTGGTTGCTGGGTTTCATCTTGCTACCCAGCTGGTCTACGAAGCCAAGGACAAAGCTGAGTTTTCCTGGTATCCCTATAGGAAATACTGAGTGTGGGTTTTTCACAGGTTAAATCCAGCCCACCCTTTCCATTCTCCCTTTCCTCTCTCCCCTTCCTTTTCCAAACACAAACTGCTAGTTCAAGTGAAAATAACGACACTCTCTATTGGAGAGATAGGCAGTGTTGAAATTCAAGAAGGCAGCATGATGGGGAGTTGTTGGCGCCTGCTGCCAGACAGCCCTGATGAACCCTGATAAACTGCAGGACACATTAGCCTCAGCCAGCTCTGCCCTGTACAGAGATGCTTCTCAGCCTCCCTCTCTCCCTCTCTGTGGGGCAGCAGGGAGGGAAAAAATTCCCCAACTTGAACAGGTTATTAGCAGCAATGAGCACAGCAAACCCTCATTTTCTGTTTTGAGCCTAAATTCCAACCAATCCAGCTGTAAGGCCCAGCCAGCCAACATAACCTTTAATTCATAGCCTAAAAAAGTTGACACATGAAGCAGGAGCCTATGGCTATACCTCAAGGCCCAGTGCCAAAAAACAGATTTGGAAAAGCAGGTCACCCACTTCTGTATTTCTTCATTACCTGCCTTCTCTGCCCAAACTGTTTGTTGGGCCAGAGGCACAGGAACATGTGTGAGCAGAAAGGAGGCAGTCCCTGTAGACTGTTCCAGGTACAAACCAGTTTCCTTGGTAGCTCCACTGCAGTGATGGATCAGAGGGTTTCAAGATGGACAGATGACCTGCACATTGAAGGTCTTAGCAAAAATTTGTCTGAGAAAGACTCAAGTACTTGGAAGATGGAAGAAGCATTTGACAACAAGAGTCAGACTATAGCAGTCCAGGTTCCACCACTTGAAACAACCTACCTAGGTATCAGAAGAGCCTTTCCTAGCTTCTGGACATTAACAGGTATCTTCCCTTGAGATTATCCAAAACTGAGCTAGAGGCCACAAAACACTTGCCCCACCTTCAGTGGAGCAAGGCAGAGGATCAGCTCCATTTCCATGGAAAACCATTAACCATGACATCATCTGTGTATCCACAGCAGCAAGCCACCTTTAAGACTAGATGCTCCAAATTTAGGTTTGAAAGGCTGGAAAGGAGATTGGCGTCTCAACTAGAGATGCCACCTCCTTACCCTTGTTTCTGAGCTGGTGTAATTTTAACCTGTCTTAAACCTTCAGGAACACACCAGCCTATCTAGTCAGTAAGGCAGATCTTCACCAACACTTTCATTTGGAGCAAACCTCCAACCTAGCTCTTTCAAGCATGTACCACTCTTGAACATCAATCACCACTAAGAAACCATGACTGTGCCATAACCAGGGAGATGTTCATGCCCAGAATTAATCCATCTTCATGTCCTAGGTACAAGTTCTTAGCTTCAATGCACAACTATCAAGACATACTGATCGGTCCTCTCTTCCCTCCCCTCTCCAAAACAATAAAAGATTTCTTGAGAATGCCCTGACCAAACACACCAGTTGGGAAACTCCCCAGGGCACACTGTTCACACGTTTCTAGTGACCTTGCCAAGCTACAACTCTTTATCTGGAGGGCAGGCCAGGAGGATTGACTCGCTTGTCTCAACAGCTGCTCACATCTGCCTGCCCACCCTGCCAGAGGGACGATGCCTCCAACATCGCATCCCCATGAGCTGCAGCCGCTTCCCCACTGCACCCTTCAGCTATGGAAGCCATCGCTGCTGTGCAGAACGCCAATCACACCATTAAATACTATTACCTCTGTGTGCATTGCAATGTCACCAGTAGTTGGCCATCCCACCCATTAGCAAGAGAGCAGAGTTACTCTTTATAAAAAGTAACTTTATAAAAAGAGCTCTCAAAGCAAGAGCTATTTCCATTCATCCTAAATTCCTTGGCAGAAGCTACTCCAGGAGCCAGCCTGTGACTGCCAGAAGCTATCTTATCTTGGCAAGTCTCGCCAGCGAACTGTAGGATATCAGCAGTCATACACAGAGCACTTTGAAAGAGGGTCTGGGTGCCAGGGGAAGGAAGGGAATTCAACCCAGAAACTCAGGTTGTGGTCTCTGCCCAAAAGCCGATGAGAAGCACAGACACCACCTGCACAGCAAATCACGCATCACTAACACGAACAAATTCTGATGGGACTGGAGCACTTCCTCCCCCAACTTTTGAGTGTCAAGCTCAAACTACACAAAATACAGCTTCCTACAGCTAAGGGACCATCATCTGGCTAAAAAAATGCCAACTGCTGACAAAAATAGGATTCCCAGCTAGGCCTCATCCTCTAAAAAGGATGCTACCAATTACAGTAAGGAAAGCAAGCTCTTCTAAGCTAAGATTAATTACAATTAAAAATGGGAAAGTTGAAAGAGATGGTGCAGAGGTACCCTCCAGCTTCATCCTGCTGCTCCAACAAGTCCACATGGGTTAGTGCAAAAGCTAGCTCATCCCTCACAAGATACTGTCATCATTTAGGGCAATATTTCTGCAACACTTTGTAGGCTGTAATATTGCTCTTTGTTAGACAGGGACAGATCATCCCCGAAGACATCCTTCTGTTGACTTCAGCTATAAGCATGGAAAGTCAGTTTGACTTAGGAGGATCATCAGTCACATGCATAAAGCATCACCCTACGTCTAGGCAATGTGATGATAAGTTGCATGATTATGCTGAAGCACACAGACCATGCCGTAAGCTTGCAGTTTGGTCTCAAACACGGGATATCTTTGGTCTTACCTGAGATTCCTCAGTCCTTCTAGCTCGAGGAGTTTCTATGGATCCATTGATGTCCAGGGTGTCCTTCTGCTTATATTTCCTCATGATCAAGCTGTCCACAACCCAGAACATAATGGCCTTGGGGAGAAATAAGTTGCATTAATAGATTGTATTTTGGTCTCTGCAGAGTCATACAATCACAGCTATTTCTTTTCCTTTTGGTTTCTCCAGATGTCCAGCCTTGATCAACCTAATTCAGTATCTAAATTAATCCTGCATCAAGTGTGTCCATGGGAGTTGGATGAGTCAAATTCCTGAGATCCCCTCTCACATAAATCCTATTGATTCCATAGTTGTTGAAGACCCAGCGAAGAAGGGGGTGGGGTGGGTATGCAGAAAAGACCACGACAGGCCAAGTTTCCATGAGGAAATAACCACTGAACCAAGCACCATCCCAAGTCTACCTGCTCTATCTGCATCAGTCACTGGTCAGTTCTTTGAGAACCAGAGTTTGCTTTCAAACAAGGAAATGCAGTCTGGGGTGGGGAAAGAGGCTAGTAGCACAGGCAGGTAAACCCAACTTTGCCAATGCTGCATCCATTGCAATGCTCATGGTATAAACTGAAGAGAGTTCAACTCACTCCTTGTCCAGGGAGGATTTGAATATTAACAACCTTATTCTCACTTCCCATCTTCATGAGAACTAAGCAGCAGGTCAAGGATTACCCAGAATCAGGGGAACCAGAAAAAAAAAAAGCTGAGCTTTCAAGAGGTTTTACCAAACCAGTTTTTCAAAGATCAATAGCTCTGGGTAACCTGAACACCTTGCCTCACTATAACGCAATTTGAAGTCTAGGCAAATGGCTGAATTGGCAGGTTGCCAAAAGTCACCACTGACAAGCCATCCTATAGGAACTTAAAGGGCTTTGCTTCATTCCCACACCTGTAGCTTGCTGCCAAGATGCAGCCCTCAGCTAATGAGCCCCAGCATTCTTCAAAGAGTCAGCCACACAGCAACTTGGACAAGGAAGTGGGAATTAGGAACAGAGACCATGGCAGGGCAGTAGTAACATATTTGTGTATTCATGACAACAAATATATTTGTTTCCACTCCCCTCCACCCTGTCCCAACCACTTCAATTACTCAAGGCTGCCTGAAGCCAGTTCCTGTACATGCTCCCCATTGTGGGAGGACCATAATTTCCAGACCACCCCAGCCAGTGCAGAGGCATCACTTACATTGACTATAAAAGGCACAACCAGCATGACCAGGACGAGCTCCAGCTGGGGGTTTGGGATGTAACCCAGGAGGATCTGCTGAAGCTGCAGAGGGGAAAGCATTCAGAAGCATTATATGAACAGCTCTGTTGTGAGATCTTTGCTGCAAACTGGTTGCCTTCTTACACCAGCAGCCTCCTAGCTAGGGCTCTGCAGCCTTTGCTTTAGCCCAGCTCTTAGATTACATGGGCTATTCCTTTAGCTGTGCTGCCAAACACAGGATTTTGTACAGATCAAGAAATAAGTACTGCTGGTCTTTCAGTTTAACTACCCGTGACAACCGGTGGGACTTTTCTTGGCTCCTTGGAGCCTACCTGCAAAGTAAGGACACCAGCCATGCATGTTAAGCATGGAGAGGAATCCAACAGCATCTCTGGATCTAGCAGTGCATGCTGCTGAACAACATGTTCACATCCAAGTCAGCACTGTAGGCTACTGGGTTAGGAGGACAAGCCCTTAACAGGAACAGATAAGTGCTCCCAGATTGCTGTAATAACTCCTCAGTCAAGTCGCGTCAGCCTGTGAGGTACTAGGCACTATGTGTAAATGCACTCAATACTGGATTTATCCATCAATACCCAGAATTGGTTTTTATACCCATCACATCTACCTGTCACCAGGTATGTGGCTACAACTACCACAAGTTTATTATTTTTTAAAAGAGAAACTCATTATCAACACAGTTACCATTGCATAAGCTACCATACAAATGCAGTTGCAGGGAGGGGAAGGACAGCATACTACTGGGATAGCTCATTTGCAATTAACCTCTCAGAGTCCCCCTAGTTTAGGCATGGGATCACAAAACACCAACATGAACTGACTTGATGAAATCCTCTGGCAGAACTGAAGGTGTTCAGTTGCCAACCCTGCTCATTTTATCCTTCCAAGGATGTAAAAGAAAATTAAAGCAGCATCTTATACCACTAGCTTTTGACTACCAAGAGAATGTAAATGTTACAAAAGTCGTACTTCCCCAAACTTAAGTAATAGCTAATGATTACAGAGAGATGTCAACAAGTCATAAGGACTAAAGACCTATGATGATGGGGACCACTAATAAGGCAAAGCTGACAAGAAACAAGCCACAAGAGCTGTGGCTAGAAAAATACAGCTCAGGAGCTTACCTTTGTCCAACCAGGGATAAGCAGGACAAGGCTAATCACAGTCTTCTCAAAAACCATTATCAGCAAGTAGAGGATACACTGGCCAATCCAGGCAGCAGCTTGTGGAGGGTCACCTGGGAAAACGGCATATTAAATGTGACACAGAGGACAGGAGGAGACAGCGTTGCAGAAAAGTTGCCTCATGCTTGATACCTGATCTGATTAGAGGGACAGGGAAGCATTTCCATATTGCAAGTTTTGTAGCAATACAAATACTCAATACCAAACTTAAAATTAGTGGAAAGATTTTCTATCTAAAGTCATAGGAGCACATGCCTGGGGTAGAGGGGTTTGGGGTCCCTGCTGGCTCTACAAGACATTGCTCCATTGAAGATCAAAACATACCAAGATCTAAGCTCAAATCTTTCTAATCTAAAAAAAAAAGTAAATTTGACTTGCATTAGAGAAAATTTAGCAGACTTGCATCCCTTACTAGTTGCAGCTCATACTGCATTTTTGCAAAGAGATGTAGAAAAATGAGCACAGAAAGGCAAAAATGCACCCCACTTCCATTTGTGGAGAGTCTCTGTTATCAGGGCAGCTATTTGTCTTTCAGACTGCAGCTGTGCTTTTGAATTAAACTGGGCTATAAGCAAGAGAGCTCTCCCTCATGAGACACCACCAGCCTTTTGTTCTAGAAGCCAGTTCTCTTTTTCTACTCCTTTTAGGGCTGATTCTGAAATGGAGATGGCAATTAACCAGACCTCCAGTTAATTTGAAGGGCAAGCAAGTAACAAAGGAATTTTAGACATGACTTAAAAAGCCCTACCTACCTCCCAGATGCTAATGCTATCTGTATTCATCTTCCTCCTGCCTTGCTCTCCATTCCACAAACCCACCTCTGAAATCAACCAAGACGAAGAAACCACCACCAAAAATCTTGCCTTGCATGTCCTCCCCCATTGCCTGTCCTTTCTAGATAACTGCTTTGCTGGAGCAAGTCCTACAAGCATCCCACAAGGCAGACAGGCACCTTCTGTAAAAGGGGAAAGACACAGCTCTGGCTCTGCCTGAAGACCTGAAATTCCCTGTTTATCCAGCAACCCCAGCACTCACGGACACTCCTGAGCTCTCGAAGGATACTGCTGAGCTGTGGCCCGAGTGCCTAATGGAAAAGCTATTCCTGGTAACTCTAAGGAGAATGAATCGACTTTTATGAATCTTGGTTTGGATAACAAATATGTTCTCCTCCGCTTGGGGGAAAGGATGCACAGGGCCTTTGGAAATGTATTTTTTTCCCCTCTCGTTCAGCCACCGATGGGCATTGCCAGTATCCACCCCATGGTACCGAGCTACTTTGAGCTGGCTGGATACAGGGGTTTGAGGGGAGGAAGCCCTGCTTGTAAAAGGGTGCAAGTATCCCCTCTCCTCAAAAGTACAGACCATTAAAATCCTCCTTAGAGAAAGCTTCAAAGCTCAGAAACGTCAGCATCCTACTCAAACGGTTCCTTACAAGCATGCCTTGCTTTGGGGCATCAGTTGTTTCGTTTGCCCCTTGTCTGGTACCCTCTTGTCAAGGTACCAGAGATTTAACTTCTCTTCACCTTGGCAAATCTAAGAAAGTCTGCAGAGATGGTCCCTTCCACTTTTCCCCCACCAGTGGATAGGAGCCTTTTAGGAGTAGCTCACAAGATCCTGGATCTTTTGACCAGTATGGCAGACTGATAATCCTTTCTGAGTTAAAGCTAGTCCCAGTAGTAATCCCCAAGACAAGCCACTGCTGGACTGACCCTCCTCTATACAANAAAAATCAGTCATTAAAGACATCATCTGCAATTTGCTTCCTGCCAAGCCTTACCCACCCAGTTGCCAGCAACAGTCTGAAAATTTCTAGTCACCAATTTCAATACTAGAAGCATAAGGTTTCTGTCCTAAACAGAATTAATTTTTTTTGCTGATGAAGTGAACGGCTGGTTATATGATACTTGCTGTCTGAGCAAGAGACAGGGGCTCCATTGCTCCAGGTTTTAGAGCAATTCACTCAAAAAGAATCAATGCTAATTAAATATGAATGTTTCCAATGGGGTACTTACCAAGTAATAAGTAAAAGCATATTTGCATTGTTAACAATGATAATGGTACCATATCCATTACATGTGCTTGCTTCAGCCCTCTGTGAGCACCCTGACAGCTGGTTATCATCTTCCGAGGCTCAGAGTATCTCAGGTCTGCAAAACTGAGCTACAGTATCTGGCTTAGGCAAGCTGCAGCATTTCCTTTTACCACTTGAATATAAAGATAACCCCTGGCAACACTTGTTTCCAGCACAATCAGGCCAAAATCTGGAATTGCATCTGTGCAAGAGAACCCAACCCACTGTGAGATGCCAACGCTCGATGTGCTGCTGGATGGCAGTGGACTGGGAGCTCTGCCCCACTTTTCTCAGCACAATACAGCCGAGACATGGTGGGGGAAGACACCACCCATAGTTTGCAAAAAGCACATTTATCCAAACCACTGTGTAAACCTCTGGCCACAGAGACCAGCAGTGCATACCAGGATTTAGTAAGAGCTGGTATCCAACCAAGCTCAGCTCTAAGGGGATCTGCTTCCAAGCAAGGGCAAAACAGGTTTGCGTGTGTACTTGTCCTTATTCTGTCATTTGTTAGCAACATACCAAAACATTTACCTCGTTTCAAAGCTACAGCTAAGAAGTAGAGGCATCCAGCGTCTTCGTACCAGAGACCTCAGAACAATCACCTCGCATCCCACCTTTTTAATTGCTCAAGCTGTGATCAAGACAGAAGCAAAGGAGGGGAGAGGGAAGGACTGAGCAGCCAGGGGTGCAGAGAGGCT
Source organism: Pandion haliaetus (assembly GCA_013401275.1). Classification (NCBI taxonomy): domain Eukaryota; kingdom Metazoa; phylum Chordata; class Aves; order Accipitriformes; family Pandionidae; genus Pandion; species Pandion haliaetus. Next base: position 84,120 of record VYZV01002878.1, on the reverse strand, counting down.
GCTGAGCTGGGAAGACAGCAGAGAACGCCAGGCCAGCAGGCAACTGTACAGAGGGAGGGAAGGAAGAGGGAGCCAGGAAGGTTACGTGCAAGCACAAGCAGCAGAGCCTGCAGAGGATTTCAGAAAGCACACGTCTCCGCTCCCTGGCGGGCAACAGCTGAATGGGTGGTCTGCAGAGGAGACAGGAGCAGTGTTAGGGGCAGCTGGCAGTTAAAGGCCAGTGTCAGAGAGGCTTTGATCCTCCTGAAGGATGCACAGCCTCTCCCAGTAAGACTCGTGTGCCTAGCTGTCTTTGGCACAGGTTAGGTATAGTGGGGCTCTGCCGCATACCCCAAGACTGACCAATTCTCCTACAAACCCCTGCATTACCATCACCCATCAGAGCTGCGAGTACAAACAAAACAGGAGAACAAACATATCCATTGTGTCCTTCCTGCATTTGAACTCTTTCCCTTTTGCTCTGTGTTGTCAGCTGTGGTCCGGCCCCCATGGGGAGACAGCACTAACAGCCACAGCACCCTTTGCAAGTCGGCTCTTCTGAGCTGCAGTCACGATGGCACTTGCAGAACACTTCCCTCTGTCATCTTAGCTTGCCCAAAAAGCAGCAGCAAGTTTGACATCTCTCCTAAATACCTGGCCCCTCACACCCTTTTGGGGATAGGAGGTCACTACCATTCATCATCGCAAACAGCAGGCTATGGTTCTTAGTTTTGCATACTGTGCACTAGACAGCCCTAGCCAGGTTTTGGCTAACCAGACTGACACACAGACACTAGAGAAGACAAACAGCTTCTTAACCCACCCTAGGCATGGACTTGCCCATGTCTCTAAGATTAACAGCTCCTCACCCAAAAATTTTTCCCTTCACTTTCAGTTTGCAAGAAAGCCATCAAATTGCTCTTGAGTTTTCTTGAGGTTTGACAACCTTTGGAAAACCTTTTCTCCCTTTGCTAGAGAACAGTTTTTACTATGCAACTGCAAGATCTTACCTAGGGAACCCCACTTCTCTGAGACCAGAGGTCTGCCCCAGTTAGGCCAGCTTCACTTGCTAAGTGTACAGAGCATGTGCAAGTGGTACAGCAAGTCTGCACTACCAAGCAGGACAGACCTGCACCCCTTACTACCCACCACATCCCACCTTGGCAAAGGTGCCTCCATCACAGCATGGAGGTTCAATATTCCTATTTCTCGCTCTGGTCTTTTCTGCATCACCTACAGAAGACACTGTGAATCTCCTCCACAGTTAGAGGGACATCAGCACTTCTTACATGTCCAGGGTAGACAGTGGAAGGGTATGGAAAGAGACCCACAGACCTACGCAGAGGCCAGATCTGGCCATCTGCTCTATCACCTTAAACAGCACAAAACTGCTACTGTTTTGCAACCTCTTCCTTCTCCTTTTCCATTCTGAGCTTTGTTTTTCAGACTACGGGATGAGCTGTTTCTGTACAGGAATCCATCCTGGAGCACAGAATTAGACAGGACTTAATTTCTACTCCCTGACAAGAAGATTAGAGGGTATCTCCAGGGTTACTTTTTACTGCATCTTGATCTCCCAAGGACAGGAGGCTGCTCTGTACCAAAGTAACTCAGGACAAAGATGAAAATGAAACAGCAGCATGGCCCACAGGGCTGCAAGGATGACTTCAGCTATAGACAGTGGCTCATTTCCTCTTCACCAAGGAGCTTAGATAGCTACTTCTTACATTGGCAGGTTTGAAGTCATCCAAGGACCCTCAGAGTGGCCGTCATCCAAGTCTAACTCACCACTAATTCATCTAACTCTGACTAATACCAGTAACATACAAATCACCATCTATTGGCACCTCATCAGGGAAGAGGGAGCCTTTGGTGTGGTCCCTGGACAAGCCCATAAGACAGACTGGACACATCTCCTCCTTCCAGAACTAGGAAGCAAGGCTGGAAAACTTCAGCTGATCCCAGCTAACCACGCACCTCTCCCAGGCGCTGGCATCCTACAGCAAGATGGCCAGAGGCACGCTCAGATGCAACTTAATGTCTTTAAAGGATCAAGTGCTGTCCAGAGGTGCCCTGCTCCATGGATGGGAGAGGATTCTTCTTACATGAAATATTTCCATTACATAAATCTAGGTGACGGCCTACAAGACTCTTTCTGTCACACAAGATTGTTTTTTGTTGGCTGGCAATCTGCTACCTGGAGGCTAAGAAAAAAAGAAAAAAGGTGAAAAAAAAAAAAAAGAAAAATAGATGCCCTCCTCTTTGCTGTGTTCAGAGCTTCCCTTTCCTTGTAGGAGAGTAGGGAACTGGTCCAAAGGATCTTTGCAGCCTCCACATCACACCTATTAGGAGATTTCATGTATCATGCTCCCTTTGAACACTTCCAGTTTCTTGTCCTCAGTCCTAGTTGGAAGGTAACCCAGGACATCTCAGCTCTACACATTGTTTCTACCACCAACCTCTCCTTTTAGCTTAATGAACACCCTTTGCTCAAACCCTCCTGTAGCCATCTCCCACCCTGATAGAAATAAATGTCCTCCTTCAACCCAAAGGATGTACACACTGCATTTAGACTGGTTCTCCTCCAGCAGTGTTGCTGGTGCTCCCCAGCATCAGCAAAACTTCCTCGGTGCAGGCCTAGGACCATTGGTGCCTGCAGCAGCTCACACAAACCACGTCTCACATATTCCGCTTGTGCGTGGGAGCCCAAGTGCTCACGGAGCGAACACAGCACTGCTTGAGGTATTTGAGTTGTTACCACACAACAGGATTAGTTTTAATCCAGGCTGTCTAATGTACCAAGCTGTCGGCATAGCCCACATGTTACAGCCAGACAGCTTTATTTACAGTCTTTTGGGGACTGTGTGTGCACTGAGCAGGTAGGAAAAGGCTTAACCATAGCCAAAGCAGAGGGTTCGGGGAGGGGGTGAGGAAAAGCAAATATTTGAAGGCACTGAAAATTGTACTGGGTGATACGGTGGGGATAGAAAAAGTCAATAGAAACCTCTTAAGAGATACTCAAACAGCACCTCCGAAACCAAGGGATCTAATTATCAGTGCCAAGTGCAGAGGAGGATAAGAAATAGCAGCAAAGCATCTGAATTGTAGAGAAGTGCTCACCTGAAGGGCAAGGACAGGTTTTCAGAGATTGGGACTTAACACATCAGAGCGGCCAGATGGGTCCATTGGACATCCCAGACCCTCTCTGGCATGTTCTGCATCTGAACTAAAAGCGAGTGTACATCTGGAATCAGTCCCCAGTTTGCAGTGTCACACCACTGCTCTGGGTCTTCGGTCCCTGGAGATACTGCTACTGCAGCGGGGTAAACACTGCTGCTATCATCCAGATCCAGAAGGTTCAAAGGTTTGCAGCCCTGCTGAGAGCAAGGGACCTGACCACACACTTACCCATTTGAGAATGGCCCTCAGTCCTCTCCTTACTTTCCCCCCCCGGTCCTAGGGCTAGAAAGGCCAAGCATGCTAAGGACAGGACAGCCCCTCAGGTTAGAGCTATTTTCAGCAGTATTTCCTCAAGCGTTAGCAGCCAGCTCCCTTGGCTGCTTCAGGACGTGGGAATATTTGTTATGGAAATTTTGTACACCACCACAACAGGGCCAAAAGCAGCCTACACAGGTCCTCAGTTAAACTCAGCAGCTGGCACAGAGCACATTCTCCTATAACTAAATTTGACCAGCAGAGTTCGACAGGCCACTAAACAGACTTTAAAGGCCTCCAAGCAACATGCTTTTCCATTTCCAGACAGCGAATGAGCACAAAGCATCAAGCTTAGACTAGTCAGTGACCGCAACCAGTCATACACAAGTCAGCATCCAGATGGGCATCCAGAGAGGCATTTTCAAGCAAGAACACCCTCTTTTTCTCCCCCTCATTTCTTAATGCTTCTCTAGAGTATTTTCCATGCACAGTGCAGAAACCATCTCTTAATACAAATTCATAGCATTTGCTTACTTAAAAGAAATACTCCAGTATTTCTAAAGTAATGCTTTAGAGTTAGAGTTATTAGACACAACTAAACTGCCAGGACACTGCAGCCACCCAGAGGGTCCCTCTAGGGAGCTGCTTATTGCTGTGGGAATGAGGGAGGGAGAAGAGGTCTGGAGAAGTTTGGACGTGGAGCACAGAGCTGAACTAGGCTTCAGCTGCACACTCTGACTCCAGCCAGCATCTCCCCTGCTCAGTCTGTATAGGTTCAGCAGCACCTCCGAGACCTTGGATATCCACCTCCCAAGTCCTTTGCAACTTAAACTCTGCTTTGCTCTCCTCCCTGCAGAAGTTCCCTACAGGGAAAGGACCTATAGACATGGCCTGCTGCTACCCTGCTAGAACAACAGAGCACAGAGCATTTGTGGAGTTTGTTAGCTTTGAGTATGCATAAGGCAACCATCCTTCTCCAAAACCTACTTGAACCAAGATGAAGAATAAAATTCTCCAATCTTTGATCTTAGGAGCCAAGCATCTTCAGAAGAGACAGCAGCCTTTTAAAATACAGTTTTCTGTGCTTTGAGGCAGTCCAAAGAGTAATCAAGAGCCGTTAGGCAAAGATGGAGGAACATAAGCATAGAGGAGCCTTTGACTTCTCCACTAGCTAAAAACCAAGTCATTCCTGGCTGTGGCAGCCTTTGGCTAAGAGCTCAGGCACAAGAGAAGCTGATCTCAGAATGGCCGTCTCCTGGTTTTCAGAAATACGAAAGTAATTGATTTTTCTAAACAGTTCTGGACAGCTGGATGCTTAAAATAGCAGCATAGATTTAGGTGCTTTCCCTTCCCTTTTCTTTGCTTCTCCATTAATGCAGCTATTGCAGTCATACAGGGAGAACCACCCAGGGCCATGGAGACAGGCATACCAACAGCAGAGCAGAAAGGACTGCTGGAGCCCAGAACAAAGGGTAACTGCAGCGGTTTGCATCAGTTGCAGGGATGCAACCAAGAGTTGGAGGGTCGGAAAAGAAGCAGCTGCAACAGATTTTTTTTTTTTTTTTTGCTTGAAGACCATGCAGATAGAATGGTACCGGCTATAGTGGACAAAAGCACACTTTTTCCTGATGGTTGGAGCAAAGGCACTCACCATTGTCTGCAACACGGATTTGGTGCTTCCCTGGTATTCTGCCCTTCCTCCTCTGCAGGACTGCATAAGATGCTTTTGCTCCTCAGGAGAATTGAGGAAAACAACATAAAGTCTGGTACGGCAATTCGACCAGAAAATGAATCATATTTCTGGAGCCTGTATTAAACTGTACAAAGTTTACTAGCATCTTCCAAATGGTTTTGGAAGTTACTTAACACCCGAGATGAGGATAGCAGTGTTCTCCTTCCCTAGCCCTACAGCAGGATTGCATTGGACATGCCACTTCTACCTAATTTTTCCATTGTGGTCACTCTGGCCAGAGACCTGCACCAAGAGCAGTGCTCAGTGGATGAGATATTTAATCCCCCATTCAAGACCTAAATTCAAGCAATAGCAGAAACTTTTTTTTTTTTTAATTAATGAAAGCAAGATTTCCTCAGAGGAGTGAACTGTTTCTGTAGTCTAAGCCAGCCTTCATAAAAGCCCAGCTACAGCTCAACGGAAGTCCATTACTGCTCTGCAAGGTTAAAGCAAGCTGTCAATACACTTCAACACTTCCTTGCTTCTGCTCAACTGCAGACGTGGCATGTGAAGCTGAAGCTGTGCCCTGGTATGGCTGTGGTTGGGCTTCAAGTCCTTGTTGCTCAAAGGGGGAAAAATGCCAGTTCCTGAACCAAGAATATCTGGATTCCTCTGCTGTCTCATCTAAATGACTTCAGCACTTTGTGGCTCCTCAGCATTTTGACAAAGAGCCATTAGGGAAAAAAAAAAAAAGGGTAGCCCCCACCAAATGCATGCTGTCAGGATGCTGAACCTGCTCTGGAGACCACTGCAGCCTTTAAAGCCAGTCTCAGGTTTGACAGGAGTCAGCCCCACCATGTCCCATCATTTCAACACATCTGTTTGCTGTCTCACAAACTCAACCATCCCCTTCATCCCGTGTCATGACCCATTTACACAGGCTGAACGTGAGCCTGAGTGAGAGCTCACCAGTCAGTGGGGTCTCCACACTAATCCTACTTTGGTCCAAGTTTCACCAGCTCAGTTACCAGACCAGCTACTAAGAATACAAAGGAATGAGACTACCTTCAGAATGGACTTAATGATTAAGGTCTTAAAGGTGGGAACGTGATTGGTAAGAATAGGATGTGTTTTCCAAAGTAAGACTGAGTTCATCTTTATATTAGATATAACATGAAATAGGCAAAGGGTTAATTTTTCCCTTCCCTGCAGCCACAGAGCAGCACTGCTCCCCTGGAAGCTGGCTCTGCTCTTTCTGCAGAGAAGTGCTACCCTCTAGTGGGGCTGGCTGAGAAAGGCTTTTCTGAAACTTTTTCTCCATCTCAAGGCAGGAATCGAAGAAGAGAGAGGCCAGGATCAGGCATGCTTAAAATTGTGGGCTGTTTTTTTTTTTTTTAAACTAGCTGGCATCTCTGCCCCTCTGCCCCAAGTCATTTGAGAACTCAGTGTTGGGGCCAGGCCATGTCCTGCTGATGCCTATTACACCTCAAGGTAAATGCAAGAACAACTCCATGTTTTGAACTGAGAGGCTAGGAAAAAAACCCAGATCAACCCCACAAAAGTCACCACCACCACACCCAAACACCTTAATTTATCATATGCATGTCCTGGGCTTTATTATCCGCTCAAGGAAATGTTCAGCCTTTCATCACCAACCTACTATGCTCAAGCGTGCTTGGCAAGGCAGCAGGCAGAGTCACCTGCAACCTGGCGATGTCCCAGCATTTAACATGCTGATCGAGACCACGCTCTGTGAGCTCCTTGGAGAAGGGATAACAGAAGCAGGCTGCTCACATGTTTTATCCCCAAACTGTAGTTTCTGCCATTTCCTTCACCCCGTTCATAGCTGGGAGCAAAGAAGCCACTTTTGTGCAGAGCGGTTGGCACCTACCGTATTCTCCAAAGACCAGGTACGTGTACTTCCTATGCTGCACGATCCAGGAGACAACTTTCACGCCAAGCCAGATCAGCAGCATCCCCAGCGTGGCATCAAGGATGAAATTAATAAGGTAGCTAAGAGCAGAGGAAAATTCAGGTTTCAGTTGTGTTCTTAAGTCTCATTCAAATCTTTTATTTCAATATGGGAATCCATTAAAAAAACCCCAAGACTTAAAAAAAATCCCCACTTAATAGTCCAAGCTCACTTCCTTTCTCTTTTATTGGATTTTCCTATAGCCTTACCAGCAATTCCTTAGTTTAAAAGCCTGTTCAGCAGAGAAGGGAGCAGGCTTTGCCAACTCTCTGGCATTGCTCATTTATTCATAGAGCATTAAATACTTCCTGGGCTAGCCTTGCTTAAGATTTACCCCCAAAAAGGAGGCTTTCCATTTGCAGCATCTTGTGTTAGGATGAAACCCCAGGTTTCAGGGAAATAGAACCAAACATTTCTGGAATATCACAGAAGAAAATGGAAGGTTCTTGGACACCACAGCCGCTCTGCAAACTGTGCAGAAGAGGCAAAAAAGTCCATTTTATTGAGCAGCTGCAAGAGGCTCCTATGAGCAGAGACACAGACTGAGAAGCAGAAGGTCTTGGGAAAGGTGACAAGCCCTGGCTCAACAGCAGGTGTCCTGGGGTCCCCAAAAGTCTTCAGTTCAGTGTCCTCACTGCAGATCCAGGAGCTGAATCCATCCCTACCAGGAGATTTTGGCTCGACAGGTTTGGTCGGCAGCTTTGGATGTTTAAGCCTCACTGGAGAGAGCACCAGAGGCAGGAGACCTGCAGGGACCTTCTGGGGATTGCAAGGCCAAGCTCTAATCCAGGGCTTGGTATTTTAATGAATTCCAGAGAAAAAAAAAGTATCAGACTAATGTTTTCTGGCCAGTTTTCCATTATTGGAATACCTTCTGCCAGATCAGGCCAGATTTCTACAGCATGAAGAAAATACCAAGCACAGAGCTACAGGAATGAACATTTCCAGAACTTGATACTGCCTCTGAATAAAGACACTGAAAATAACAATCTGCTTTTGATATCCACTTTGAAAACATGACATTAAGTTTTTCTACATCCAAAGGCTCAGACTAGCTTATTACAGTTTCCAGCTGCTGAAATCAGAGTACTCCAACACAAACATGAGGCTCTGGTGGTTTATACTGGGCAGGACACATAGCACATGAAACAAAGCCCAGGGACAGGGCTGTAGACGTTTAAGCTGCCTAGTTCAGGATGACAAGTCAAGCAGCACAGGGAAACAAAAAATACAAATTAAGAAGAAAAAAAACCCGTGAAGGGCACAGCATAAGCACAGAAGGGTTTATTTTAAAACACTGTCTGTTTAAAAAACAATGATAAATCATTTTAGAGGTTATATTTAGTCCCAGCCAAACTTGTGTCTGTTTAAAGAAACATATCAANAAAAAGAGATGGGCCAGAAGGTTTTCAGCAGCTTTCTGAAGCCTAGAGAAGTTTCTCAAAACAAGATAAAGTTAATTCTGAAACTAAATTTGTAGCTGCAAAGTGGCTGGTCTGAAGTACAGGTGGCAATTCTACATTAAGTCCTAACTCTGGCTTAGAAAGCCCCCAAGCAGGACTATGGGAATACACGTTGTAGGTGCAACTGAATATCCAAAAAAATATCCTTACATTGGATAAAGGCATTCACCCACACAGTTAGGAAAGCATTCTCAATACTGCTCCGAGACCAGCCAAATTGCAAAGTCTGGTGTGCAAACAAATGGCACACTTAAGAGCTGCAATTGCATGGGACACTGCTGCATTATTTACTGCAGCTTTTTGCCAGTATATTTCAAGGTGCTTTTAATCATCAGAAAAGCATGGCTGCACTACTTCATCTCCATCAGACCAGCAGATTGCAAAGGCCAGAAGACAACCTAGACCCTGAAAATAAGTTCAGCATGGTTTATCCCCATGTAGGACTTCAAATAGATCAGTTTTCACCGGGTATGACATTTTCCAACAGGCTTGCTTCTTCCTTTTACAGATGTAGGACATCAATGCAAGCACCTTGTGTACTTACAGAGAGCAGGGGTCCTCTTCGGTGAGATCTGACAGAAAAATATTGGCAAAGTGGATGAAGAGGGCACCTATTGCTTGCTTGGAAGTATCATAAAACCTGGAGAAAAAATGCAAAGAGATCTGTGCCCTGGAGCACCAGCAACAGAGCAGGCACCCAAGCAAAGGCCCTGCATGGATCTGCTTTCCTCCAAGATACAACTTCTTGGGCATCAGGAATGCATGTGGTGAAAAGGGACGGTTTGGCCAACTCCAAATACTTAACAAAACCAAAACCAACCTACTTCAGCATGTATCAGCTCAGTCTTGCAGATCTGCTGCTGAGTTTCAGCCTGCAGCAAAGGGCAGTTCACCCCCCAGTGCCCAGCCCAGCCTCAGTTTCTCCAACCAGCAGCAGGTACAGGGAAGGTGTTCAGCTACTTATAATTTTTGTACCCATCCACAGGGAATTGGATAGATTTCCCAAGTTATTTTAGAGGAAGAACCAAACTGAGGAGACTGACAGGCTTTTCACCACTAACATTTGCTGGTAGCTCCATGCTGCCCAGCCAGCCTGACCGTAAGCTGATCCCAACCATACACCCACCACTTGACAGCCTGTAAATCCTACAATAAAGAGATGCTTTGTAGAGGTGTCCGAAGCTGACAGCAATAACCAGCTACCTTATGTCAACACACAGCCAAACACGTTGCATGGTCTGTACCTGGGCTTGGTCAGGGGACACCAAGGTGATTAATCAAATTTAAGAACAAAACTTGACCCTGTCTGGGAGACTGCCCATGTGCAGGTATGCCAGCAGATTAGAGGGGACCATAACCTCTAGGTTCTGTCACCTACAGTAAAAACAAGCTTTTCTGGAGGAGCTAGACAGGGAATTTTACTTCTAGAGAGCACCAGCTACTTTATGGAGGTTTGCTTGGGAAGCAGCAGCAGAGCATTTCATTTAATGACTAAATACCATGCAGGATATTCAAAGGGCCTAGAAAACTGTCAGTATAAGAGAAAATAATATTACATTTACATGGTCTTTTCAAGCTCCAAATTAAAAATCTCACCATATCCTCCAGGGACGCCTCTCTTCCTTTGGTTCCCTAAATCGTTTTACTGCAAAAAAAATTAGAGAGGTTACACTAAGCAGCAGAGCTAAACCGATACACGTGCGGTCTGTGCCAATCTTCAATGCAAAAGTAGTAAAAAAAATCTGGAGGACCATCAGCATTTGCCAGTTTAAAGCTGAGCAAAGCTGAAGGACCTGGCTCCAAACTAACAGAAATGATGCATGCACCCACAGGTCAGAAGGATGAACAGCAGAGGTGTTTGGGAGGTAGGCATGTGCTTCTGGCATCCTTCAGCAGCAGCATTTTCATGCCCTGGGAAGTGACCTAAGGGAAGCTAGGGAGGGTTCATGACTACCTACCAGCCCTAATAATTCTTCCAAGCAAACTGAAATTATGGTAGTGACAGTAAAATGATATGGCCCGAGTCTGTTAAGCTTTTGAGTCACAGCAGTGCAATAAATCCATCTCCTCCTTGTAGCTAACAGGACCAGAGGACCTTTGAGGAAGCAGGACCCTGCACACATCTCCAGCATAAAGGTACCAGTGCCAACCCCCAAAACCCTGCAAGGTGGCATGGCTCCATGCTTGCGCCAGCTAGTATTAGAACATTATTACATTACACAATATTTTGCATTCCCACTGGCTACCACCATGGAGCAATAGCCCAAGACAAGCAACTCTACCTTCCTTGAAAACATTCAAGGTCGGGTTGGACAGGGCTTCAAGCAACCTGACCTAGTTGAAGATGTCCCTGCTCATTGCAGGAGGGTTAGACTAGATGACCTTTAAAGGTCCCTTCCAACCCAAACCGTTCTGGGATTCTTTAAATGAAGCCCCTCTGGCCATAGAGGAGTTTGTTCCTCACAGCCCTTCACATCTGTCCTCCTCTAAGGAGGAGTTTTCTGGTGCTGTCTATTGCAGTTGCTGCTCTGAGCTTTCTCTAGTTACTACCTGGAGATAACAGCAAGTTGGATTTTTACCTAGTTTTGCTCAGAACAGGGTCTGAGCATTGCAGAAGCATCTCAGAGGGTCCCAGTTAGTCACAGAGATTTGATGCTGTCCTTGGCTTCAACCAGCTTTTACATGCACAAATAGGAGCTGCTAATGGAAAAGTACCAAATACCACATCCCACGCAGAAGTAATTTTTGACTGTTTTGCTGTTGCTCCAGCTAGAAGCCCGTTTTAGAAAATACCAGCTACTAGGGCAACTCATCTCCCTTTAAACCCACAGGTACCAATGCTCTGGAACAAGCAGACCTGGGAGAGGTTTTTCCACTACATTACATTTATTCATTAGAAGGAAAAAAACCAAACCCAAACAAAAGCAAAGGGCATTCAGTGGCATTGTCTTGCTTTGTGGTAAGGTTCCTAATAGCCACATCTAGAGCTAGAGACATCATCATTACAGCTGCTGCCCCAAGCACTCTGCCTCCAAACCTCAGGGAGACACAGAGGGTGCAGATCCCCGACCTTGTCTTGGCTGCTGGAACCACTCTCCTCCTCACCAGTGCTAATGAGCTCAAGATGGACAGCGGGTTCAATCTGCCACAATCAGTTCCCAAACACGCTGCCAGCTTGAACAGGATTCAGAGTTAAAAATAATGAGCTGCGACATTTTTGAGGGAAATGGAAAAAAAATGATAATTCCGTGCATCCTCTCTAACTGCAGGCAGTGTGGCCGGGGATGCGAGCAGAGCGGCTGCTTGGTGGTGCCATCTAGTGAAACCAAGAGCCTGAAAGCAGCACGACACACGAGTACGAACCAAATGTGCAATGTATGACCCTGTTAGAGAAACCACTCTAAGAGTACATATTGTAAGCATTCATCACGAAATCCTTCCATACATCCCAGCTGTTCCCAATACTGGGCAGATCACTGCAATGAGTACTGAAGAGTACGCAGGCTGCAGAAGCCCAAACACACCACCAGTTCATCTACTTCATCATCACCACTAAGTCTTCACCCTTGGGAGCCCTGTAACCTGCTCTGCTGCCTTAAAAAGCAACCAAAAGCCAGAACAGACACACACCATCCCACTTGTCACAGCTATTCTTTCTTCATCCACCCCCCAGCTACGTGTAATCAGCCACTGCCTTCAAATTTACAACCAAAGGGACTTTTTTCACTGTGGACAGTTCTTGGCACATGAGGATGTTTCCCAGGGTATATGAAGACAGGGACCCAGAGTGCCACAGATGAAAGCAGGGACATCAGAGCCAAATGCTTCTGCCTGCTCTCCAGTGGAGATAGGAGATGCACTTTTATAGACACGAGTTTCCTTACTGTCTGTAGGAGCAACAAGGCACAAGCAACACCTCTGGTCCATTTTAGATCACTAACACAGCTGATAAGGCCAGCACAATTTTAAACACAACTTGGTATCCAGTTCTCTTTCCAGATTTATACTCCATGCACTGGTTAATCTTTCAGTTAATGAAACTCCAGAGAAGCTAACAGCTTCTGTCCAAGTAAAAACTGCCCTTTTAGAGCCAGGAATGAATCTAATATAGGCACACCACAGTAGCTGGGCCCATTGGCATCCCACAAAATACCCACAGGGAATCTGAATGACCTGGGTTATGACCTGAAACAAGGCTTTTTCCTCCCCTGCTCAGTGGGGAAATACACAGCTTTAACAGCACAACTCATACAGGCTCCACATACCAGAAAGCAAAAACCACACCCACCTTCAAAAGCAGAGTCAGTGGCAGGCTCAGGAAAGGCTAGGAAGAAGCACCAAAACGTTAGCTGGATACAGCTGATTTCCAAATAAAGGGCTCTTTGCGGTTCTGCATCTAGATGGTAATTAACGGATCTGTTCAGTCCAGCTCTACTTGAGCACTCAGCCTGCCAGCTGGAGCCTTACCCTGTGCCCCAAGGGACAGCCTGGGCTCATTCCCCTGGGAAATGCCTTCCTGGTCCAGCCAGAAAACCAGCACTCCAATGACCTGATCCACTATTGCCATTAATGAGTAATGAAGCAGTCACATCAAGTTACACTAGGCATTGCTGCAGCAGTTTGTGTCCTATCCCCATCCAGAAAAAACACCTGGTTTCCCTTATCCAGCTGAATCACACCACGAGATATCCCTGCAGCAATGACTTCCACCAGCACAAACAAGGTCCATCATCACTGATGCCCTTCAAAGGGCCATTTGCATTTCACCCACCCACAAGCAAGAGACCCACGGACCAGCTGAGCTGTTTGAGTGTCCAGAAGTATTTAAACTGAACCTAACAAACTTGCTCAGCTCACAGGGCAGAGAGCATGATGCTGCAGAGAAGCTGCTGGGAGGGGTCTGCAGGCCACCAGGCCAGCCAGCTGACCACTAGCCTGACCATGAGAGCACCAGGGATGATTTTCATTATTGTCTTAACGAGAAGTGACATGTTATGTATCTGCAGCCACTCAGGCTAGAAATACAGTAATTCAGTGTGATAAGATGACAAGTAAGAGGTAAGAAGTTAATGGTGTGGTGCCTTGTTGAACACAGCTTGTCATGCCTCATTAGATTTAAGAGAGTTATCTGAGACTGTGTAATTATCAGAGACAGTAAAACTGTTGTATTAAAGATAAAAGCCAGTATTATAGAGAAATAATTAACTGCTTAATAGGGCATTTACTGTGCAGAGCTGCAGCAGGCTGTCTCCAAATTAAACCAGAAATCCAGCCAAGATTACCAGAGCTTAAACAGGCAGCAGACTTGTTTGGTAGCTGTGACCCAGAGGTTAGGGCTGATGCTAAATCCACATAGAAGTAGCAACAGGTCTTTGAAAACTCAAGGAGCTGATGAAACCTCCTTTCAAGCAGCACTGCTTCTGTTGTGTTTTGGGAGCACAGTAGGGCTCTGGAGCAACAGGCTGAGCAGCAACTGCAAAGTGTCCCTCTCCTCTTCCAAGCCCTGCCAATAGCCAAGCCATGGCACACACAGCCACAGGCTCAGCTGCATGGGGTTGGAGAAAGGCTGAAGTCTCCTTTGCTCTTCTCAAAACGTGTCTCCACTCACTGGGGTCAACTCAGTTTTCCTCCAGCTGTAGGCAAGGGTTTGCTACCATGGCTCAGGCAGATCAGGCCACCCTTAAGATTTATTTTAAGAAAGGTTGTGTATGCTTATGAGTGCATCAAGCAAACAAGAAATAAGTGATATTTAAGTTCTAGCACCTATAGCCAATTAAAAATTTAGTTTAGTGCACAGAGCTGCACAGGATAGGAAAGAACCCCTATCCAACTAGAGTAAAAATGAGACTAGCACGTACTGGGTCTACACCAGGAATTTGTCTTCCAAACAGTGCTACCAGCCACAGCACTTTTAACTCTGCTTCCCTTCTCAGCTTTGCCCATTTGTAAAGCGAGCTGGCTTTTGCAAGGAAGCAATGTTATTGCACATCTCTATAGCCAAGTGATCTTCCCAAACTGCCAGATACCTGCAAGCTCAGTTAGGGCAGCACTCGGGACCATGCCACAGGCCAGGAAAGCACAGGTCCCCCAGCTTTCTGGCATGAATTTGCTCCTCACAGACCCACATGCTAGTCACTGCTTTTTAAGTCTTTGCAAGCAAGCTATACACATAGAGTAAGGACTCCCCATCTCACTGTATGCCTCTTCACACCATCACTAAACAGGAAACTAGTCCTACTAACAAATGAAGCAAGTACCATCCACAGGAACCTTTAGATTCCACCCTCCCCCAGTCTTTCTAAGGGGAAGAAAACACCAGTGGAAGTACAGGCAAGCTTTCAGACAAATTATTGAAGTCTAAAAGCAGCAATGAACCTCAAAGCTGAACGCAGGTTGGGAACAATTGCTCCAGGGTTAACTTCAAGTGGGGAAGCTTGAGAAATCAGCCTCAACTCACATTTTCAGTGGTGGTGTAAAGTCTGGATGTTTGCAGCATGTTTAAGGCAAGTCCTAGCTAGTGTTGATGGCCTACTGAGTTGCCCCTTTTATCACAGGGCAGAGCTGTTTGTGTTCTGAAAAGCAGCGAATCTGGGAGTTGTGTCAAGTCAACCACCTCTCTGACAGGACAAAACCACCCAGTGGTGGGTACTGCTGCTGCAGAGCCACCACAGGTTGATAGGAGATGCTGGGTGGAATAAAGCTGAAAACACCACGTTCATGGCTGCGGGTCTTTGTAACACAGCGGGACGCTACAGCAAGCACTATGAAAAAACAAGCTGCTAAATGGAGGAAGATGGAGACTGCTTGTCCAGGTTCTTCCTGCAGGACCCAACCCTGCACTGAACATATTTCAATCTGATCCTGAATTATTCCATTTAAATTTCAATTAACAGTAAAGTTAATTGGATGGCAACAATAAAATAGTCCACACTGTAGAAATGCATTTCCTTCAGAAAGGCTCCAAAGGCAGTCCTCAGGAACAACAAAAGGAAGCCTTTTGAAGTCCCAACCTGAAGCATACAGGCAGCTCCAAGGCACACAGCCATGCTGCAGCATGGAGGTGAACTGCTGTGTGACCATTTAGACTTGCCACGTGGTCCAAAGCATCCCAGGAAAGGCTGGGCAGGTGGGAAGAAGATGCTCCTACAATACTTAGGAGAGGGAACCCAGGTCTACCCCATTAATCAGGAGCAAAGCACCACTGAGATGACAGCCTGTCTTCTTGAGTTGCTGTCCTCATAAATTGCCACTCTTCACCTACTTGGCTCCAGTTACTGCAGACAAAAAGCCATGAAATTAAACCAAAAGGGAAGGAAGATGAGTGACAATTTGAGTGACATACCCTGCCCATGGCTGAGAAAGGGCAGGGCAGGAAACAAAATACTCCCAGGCTCTTCCTCTTCAGTCAAGGACAATAAAGATCATACACACTTGAAATTCCCTTGGGACCACCAGGCTGGGGTGGGAAGTTGGCCATCTGAATAAGAACCCATGAAACGTAAAAAAAAGTTTGGGATATGTAAATAGTCAGAAAACTAGAAGATAAGAGCTCAATGACAGCTANCCCCCCCCCAAGAAATAAGAGGTAGACATTTATTATGGTGTTTTCTTGATGCAGTAGAAAGGGGACAGCTTAGCCTGCCCTAGACACATACAGTTCCCCGAAGTTACCCAACTCTGCAGCAATGCTGTCCCACAGTCTACTTTTGTTTTTAAACAAATTCTCCATTTATTATAATCAATTAAGACAAGGACAGCAGCAACCACCCAATTCCCTTGTGCTGTTCCTCACCCCATTCGTGGTGGAGCTTTCCCACATCTAGCATCTTCCCTGCATTCCCCGTGGACCCGACACTGTATTCAGACAGCTCCACTACAGATATGTGCATCAGCACAGGTGCCTTTTACCCCTCTTGGAAATAAACTCCCTAATTTAGGCAGAATTAGCTGCAGTAGCAACTAGCTGCTGATTAGCAAAACAGACTACTAAGTCAGGTTTTTACAAAATTAAAGGGGGAAAACTTATTTCCCTAGGAGAAGCTTAGGTATGCTTGACAGAGTCAGACCATCTCCTTGATAAATCTTACTGCAATCGATGGAAGGATTCAAAAGTTGAGGTTTGCAAGGGAGACGTTGACTCAACACACAAAGCTTTTAGGACTTGATTTACAGGAGATGCAAGCCTGACCCCACGGAGCTCAGTGACATGCCCCAGAGGATGAATACTGAAAATGAACCTGATATTAGAAGTACTCAGAGAAAGCGCTGCAGCGTTAATACACTTAAATAGTAGTCGACCAAAAATAAAGGCTGCAATGCCCAGAACTGGTTACGCTGTCACCCCTTTTAAGAGAGGGACTAGCTAAGCTGTCTACTGTAAAGCCCATCTCTGGGGCAATGTCACACTAGCAAGAGGGTCAGGATTTTATTTCTGGCCTTTGCAGAAAAGGACTCAGAGCTACTGTACCAGGGAGGAAACAGAAGCTCTTCCCCTGCCCAACCTCCGTGTTATTTATAGGCAGTATAGTCTCCAATAACACATTTCAACCTATTTTGAAGCACACACCCTTTCCCAGGCTTCTTCCAAGTCCCAGGCAGGAAAGAAGCCAACATACATGAGACAGAGGCCAAAACCCTGGGGTCTGGCACTATTCTTAGCCCGGGCATGCAGCTACTCAGACAGCTCAACCTGAGGCACAATGGGAGGAAGCAGCAGCCCCTGTTTGCAGCCGACACGCTGCTTGCAAGATAAAAGCACACCCAAGCTGGAAAGGCTCAAAACATGCACCCTCCATCAGTTCAGGGAGCAGCAGAAGTCCTATCAGTGGTTTAATGAGACAGATTGGCCCTGACTTACATCTAGTGCAGACTAGAGGGTGTATTTAGTCAGTCCCTCCCAAATACCCTTGTACCAATGCTTCAAGGCTTCAGGAACATAAACAACTGTAGCAAAACTGGCAGAGGGTATACTTTAAGGAAGGACTAGGAATGGAGGATATGTTCTAGGTTATCTCTGGGTCTGCAAGACATGAGGCAGCAGGGAAGTATAGAGATTGAACTAGCTTCTACTAAAGATATCCAGCTATTGCTGGGCTGCTCTACGGCATCTTTCAGGTAATAGTTTATGCTGGGTTAGAGTGCTTTGACTTGCAAGAGGAGCATGCACGGACAGCAGGCACTCAGGAAGCCACTGCTGGAGCAAGGGCCCTACGGATCAAAGACCCTAGGCAAAGTCCCGCATGGTGCTGCACACTGGAGCTCCCAGGCTGATGCAGGCAAACCACAAGTAGTTCTGCTTTTTCCCCAACAAAAAAAAAAAACAAAACCAACAAACCAAACCAAACCAAAAAAACTTGGACATCTTTCCTCCTTGATATCTCACTTAACAGCTGTTCCTCTTCCCTTTCTTGTGTTGTTGCTGACATTGTTTAGCCCATCTATTCCTATTCCCCACACACATCCAGAGTAATCTGCAGGACTAGTTTCTGCAGGGGAAGCTCTGGAACACACAGAGCAGCACCACCTCCCCATCACCACTGCAGAGACATATCAAGAGCCTCGGCTGGAACATTCATCCATCTGGGGACCCTAACTGCCCAAATGAAGGCCCCATAGTACTTTGGTATTGTTCTTGGTTTTAAGCTCTACCCTGTGTGTCTTATTTCTATGTGGACTTTTACAGCTGTCATTATGGCCAAGTGCCAGGTGGTCATAAACCATAGCTTTGAGGTAACAAGCATTAGTCAGGCTTTGCACATTGAGAACAGGGCATATGATTTGATGGCACAGTAGGTCTCATAGGAGACCTGGATATGGGCTGGGCTCCAGCTCAAACGCAGAGTGTTTTATTTAACTCTGTCCTGGGGGAGGCAGTAGTGACTCTCCCCATATAAAGCGTTGCTACATTTCAAGTCAGTCCCTTGAAAAATGGGGTTTAGACAAAGAATGCTTTATCTCAAGTCCGTAAGACCTGAGATCATTAAGAGAACAACACCTAAAGAAGAAAGTGATGCAGTTGGGCTGGTAGTTATCATTAAGTTTATCTGCCATACAGTTTTCTCACAAATGCTGCTAAAAAAAACCCACCCACAGCTGGAAATTTAAGACTCCTCCTTAAAGCTTTACTTGCTCCATCTCTTAATTACAGAAGACTAGTTTCCCTGTAAAGTTTCTTGTAGAGCTAAAAGTCACCTATAATATCAACTGTTCACCACGTGTTGCAGAACCAATTCAGCAAGGTGCAAGCTGCTTCACAGCTCATGGGTTACAGATAACTTTTCATGCAGTTCTAGTTTGCCAGCTCATTTCTCAGCTCACCCAACCCATTTTTTCCTTCAGAAACCAGGAACCTCACAGTCCTCGCTTAGCATGCAGCTTTTACTGCTCTGTTTAGCTGTTCAAAAGGTGACTTCCAAGAAGAGGTCAACTTAATCAACAGCTGACATTCAAAAGCTTTGTAGAAAGCTGCATGCAGCTTAATGAAGCACATCAAGTGCTGTACAGACCTTCCAGCTTACAAAGCACAATGTACACTTTCAAGCTCAGCCAGTTTTCAGATGTACTGAAGCAGAAGAAAAACATCTTGAAAGTTCTGCCATATGCAGCTTTTTGTTTAACCCACAAACCTACACGTAAATTGACTACTGCAGTCTGCAAAGCCCCATGCTTCGCACCTCCAGAGACACAGTTAACCTTTGTGGTTTTGTTTTCCCCTAGAGGGAAAAGCATCTGCAGTGGTGAAGTTCCCATTTAAATATACATATGTGTGAATAATCAAAATCAAACACAGTTATGCGTTTGTATTGGAGGAAGCAAAGTCAGCGGAGCCTGTCTTGGGCACAGTAAGCCTGTAGTGCTCTTGGGTCCCGGGCAAATTTATTTCAAAGTAGAATGGAAGTCTGGACAGATCAAGTGGTATATCTTCTATTTCTTCTCTTTCCTGACATGCACTCACACTTCCACCCACCCTCATGAGAGATTTTCAGGGTAAAAGCTAAGACACCACATAGAAAGCACTCGGGACAATTTTGAAGCACAGAAACAGTGCTGCAATTCAAAGTATATATAGCAACAAGAGTGAACTTAGCACTGGGGCAGGATCACAGAACGGTTTGGGTTGGAAGGGACCTTTAAAGGCCATCAAGTCCAACCCCCCTGCCATGAGCAGGGACATCTTCAACTAGATCAGGTTACTCAGAGCGCTGTCCAACCTGACCTGGAATGTTTCCAGGGATGGGGCATCTACCACCTCTCTGGGCAACCCGTGCCAGTGTTTCACCATCCTCATCGTAACAAATTTCTTCCTTGTATCTAGTCTGAATCTGCACTACTTTAGTTTAAAATGATTACCCCGTGGCCTACTAAAAAGCCACAAAAGGTTGCTTAAGTTTGATTTATCTGATGGAGATGAGTACCACGGCTTCCACTAGTCCCCCTCAAAGTTCAGACACTTCCATACACTAGGATCCTGTTTCCCATTTTCACTAACCAATTGCCCACCATCCTGGAGAAAAACACACTGGAAGGTCAGCTGGTAAGTCCACAGGGACCAGGAAAACATAGACCATAGAGCAAGGGGATACTTCTTACATTCTTTACCAGCAGTTTCCTACCACAGTCAAGAGCCGCCGCTTCTTTTACAGTCAGTTTGGCAAACTCCTGTTCCGTGGTCCTGCCTCAGGACCAGTGTGTAGAACACCATGCTAGCTGTTAACAGAGCACCTCCATCATCAAGCCCTGCCTGGGGAGTCAGCACCTGAGTCCCTGCTGCAAACAGCTCTGCCTTCTTAGACTAAGCTTAAGGCAAGATGTGCTGGAAGAATGCATCCAGCAGTGACGTGCAAGAGCAGATAAAGGGACAATGCTGTCACATTAGGCAGGATCAAGATATTTTAAGAAGTCAAGCTGAAAACCAGGTTTCACTGTGTGGAGAGGGCTACGGAGCTCAGTCTAGTACAGCCCTCCCTGCCTGGCAGCATGAACTCTCTCCAAGAGCTAAGTGTATTTTGACACCTGTAGCACAAGGGCTACAAAACCTCATTCGGGAGCTCAGAGGGCTGCCAAAGCAGTTTCAGGAAGAGAAGAAGTTGGAAGAGAAATAAGTGTTCTTAGATGTGTTCTACCCCACCACAAACAGTGTGGAGGACAAGTATACCAGCTCCAAGGAAACTTTTTTTCCATTCACAATGAAGAAAAAGATCCTTTAACTCCCCAAATCTGTTTCGCTTGCACTCCAGTTAATCCACGAAGAAGGCTATAGCAAAAATTCCTACACAAGATCTCAATTTCAAAGGGTTTTGCTGTCCAGGGTGCAAGCCTGAACAACTTTTTTTGGGGAAGGGGCTGTAGACTAGCAAAAGGTTTAAACAAATATCAGCAACCATGGGGACTCAACCCCCAAATCACACCCAGCATCTGCAGCTAAGTGCAACATGCTTTCTCCACTCAGCTGAGTGATGATCAAGGCAAAGATGGGATTGCACAATCATCCACACTCCTCCATGTCATGACCTCCCTAGGGGCAAGTTCTTACACAGGGAACTGGATTGCCACACACACACAGCTGCCAGGCTTTACTGCCTCTTCTTTCAAATGTCTGTGCCTTAGTTCTCACAGCAAGTGTCCTTACAGCCAAAGTGCCTCCAAAGCCACCACAGGCAGGTGGGAAGGATAACAACTCATTTTCATTTGATTACCAAATGGGGCAAAGTTGCAACCAGAGCAAGCCCTGGACCATACTGGAATTAGGCTTGACTACAACCTTAAAGACCTTCTTGCTGGAAAAGCAAGAGAGTGTTTGTAGGCTCAAAGGAACTCTGTCATCACTATTACTCATGGTAGTTAGCCAGACTAATATAACCACACTAAACAGCTTCCCCGATTCCCTACCAAGGCTGGGCATCATTTACTTCTGGGTCCTGTTTTCACCACATGAAGGACTCCTTTCATATACCCCACAGCAACGGGGAGCAACCATCCCACTCAGCCCGTTACAGGGAAACGTGTATTCCCTCTGCTGCCCAAGAGCTTTTGCTCTAAATTGACCTCTGCAACAGGCTAAACTGCCCTCAAAAAACCCAGTGGGCTGTTGCAATAAAACTTGAAACCACAGGTGCCAGCTCCATTTTGCCTCTATATTCTCTGCCAGGATTGCATATGAGCTGTGCTTCCTACAACCCAGACACGCACTGGACACAGAGCATCAATTCAGACAGTCATGCCAGACAGCCTTCCTCCTCCATCGGGTTCTCCTACCAGGTTGGCAGCAGACAGTCTTTCCACAGCCCCAAGAGACAGAAATTCAAGGACACAAACTCTTCTGATAACAACGTATAAATTTATCCTGCCTGCAATGGGCCATACTTGGGACCCATACTGTGGACATATAAACTCTGCGAGCACATCCCCCACACACACACCTGCAAAACACCACACTATTGTTAGTCCAAGTTCCTCTAGATGTTTTTAAGTGCTCTGAACAGCATCTGCAGAATTTGGACATCTGATCTATTCAAATTCAGTTGCTCCTATAGTTAAGCTGAACTGCTACTTTAAAGTAGAAGGAATGCAAAAGGCATTGGCTTGGGTTCAGATCAGAATTGAATTTCTACTCATTGACCTGTAAGACCGAGCAAGCTGGCCTGCAACATCCCATCAGAGCAGAAATCACAGACATACAAATGACAGAAACACACACCCAGGAATGTCACAGTACTGCAGGAAGAAGTATCAAAGAAGGGCTGATGCCGACTCCAGTGACAGTAGCATCCCAAGATCTAGAGGAAGTAGTCATCCAGCTGGGACTGCCCAACTTGATGCTGGGCTGGACGGAGTGAAGATCAAGGTTCCCAGGGACCTTTTTCACTCTGCACACACACCACCACCAACTCAAGAGGTTCCCATACATCCCAGCTGCCGGAACCTTTTCCTCCCCAGCAGGCTGCCAACTGAACTGACCATATGAATAGCCCCAAAGCTGCTTCCGAACAAGTTATTGCCTAACATAAAGTCATTGGTAAGCCCACTACAACCATCCTGCATTGGAAGTCTGCATACAAACAGCCCCAACAGCAGATCTGAGAAAGACTCCATCTGGGAGCATGTGAATGGGGCAGAGATAAGAAACAGCTGGGGTGAATTAGGGACCACCAGCCCAGCTGCAGCCAGAGGAGGTGCTGCGGTTGAGATCCCAGCACTGTAAACACATCTGCTTTTGGGGTCCCAGCCAGCAGTTTCCGTCACAGCTTTAGTCATTGAGTGGATTCACAACGAAACCGCATAGGATCAGCTTTCGGTTTCTCCTCATTAACCAAGGGGTTGTTAACTTTCAAGGAAATACTAGCCCTTGCACCAGGGGGAGGACAACAGCTAGCCCAGGGTTGATGATTTGCCGGCAGCGGTTATGTAGCCTTCATCCATAGGAGTATTTCAATATGATTAACTGATGTCCTTGATTTTATGGGACACCCCATGGAGTTTACGGGACAATTAACCCGTATGCGCACTTCACTAAGGGGAACAGACGCACAAGATTAATCTATTCTTACTGTCAATACTTGGTGAAACACAAGCAGTGAAGTGGTGCAACTGGGCTATTCCAGCTGGAAAAAGCTATCAGTTATCACAGGAATAACTTGCCGCAGTTTTCCCTGGCAGCTTGGCGTTAACTGCAGCGCTGGAGCCTTTGAAAGTGGTTTCCAGAAGGCAGAGAGGGGCAAGTGAGCCTCAAAATCTGTGGCTACTTAGCCAGAAAACTTGGAAGTTTTAGCTCACCGTCACCACAGGCTTTTAAAGGAGGAAAACAGATCAAGTTCTGGCACGTTATTCAACTTGTGTTAAACCACTTAACCCAAAAGAAGAGCAATGCACATGTTGCTCTGAGTAAAATTTAGCTACAGCACAAAACAACAGTAAATTTTCTCGGGTCTTTCAGTATTAGTGTTCACCTTTTCTCACTACTTTGCTGCTTTCTCGCACTACCACCCCTTCACAGTAACCAGCGAAACACATTCTCTCAGTAACCTCCTTCCCCAGCCTCTGGAGCCCTAAAACTTTACAGTTTAAACAAACAAAATAACATCACAATGCAATTAAGGGCACTATTACTCTAATCAAGCAGCACCGCACGGGACACCCGCCCTATATTTCTTAGCTTCTTCCTTGTAAATCATCGGGTTACACCATTAGTTTTCACGCTTCATTAAAATTTTCTACGTGACTGAGTAATCGCTCATACAAGCGGAGCCAATTTTAACGGGTTATAGCGGCAAGTCCGCGGTGCTTCATTACCATCAGATTAAGGCTGGGAACAAGAGTTTTAAGAACAAGCATCTGGCGCCTTAACTGCCGGCTCAGTACAGCGCTAGCCACAGACTACCGCTTTTAATCCTACAGGTAGACAACGCAAAACTTGATGCCCATTATAAATAAATGGGGGATAACACCAGA
>VYZV01002878.1:29305-59344 GCA_013401275.1 Pandion haliaetus | reverse complement strand
GATGAGGACGGGGTTGGGGACAGGGACGAGGATGGGGATAAGGATGGGGACAGGGACGGGGATGGGGAAAGGGACGGGGATGAGGATGGGGATGAGGATGGGGATGGGGTGTCCTGGTGGGGACTGGGGTGCCAGGTTGGGGAAGTTGTGGTGAGGTTTGGGGTGCTGGGTTGGGGAAGTCCTGGTGGGGAAAGGGGTGCTGGGCTGCGGGGGTGGGCGCATGGATAGGGGTCCTGTTGGGCTTTGGGATGCTGGGCTGAGGGAGTCCCAGAGGTGTTTGGGATGCCAGGATGGGGAGGTCCCGGCAGGGTTTGGGATGCCCTGACTGGAGGGGTCCTGGTAAGGTTTGGGATGCTGGGCTGGGGGAGGCCTGGTGGGTGTTTGAGGTGCCAAGCTGGGGGAAATCCTGGTGGTGTTTGGGGTGCCAGATTGGGGGAGTCCCAGCAGAGCTTGGGATCCCCTGATGGGGCGGTCCTGGCAAGGTTTTCCATGCCAGGCTGGGTATATCCTGGCAGGGTTTGGGGTGGATGGGGGTCCCAGCTGGGTTTGGGATGCCAGGCTGGGGAGGGTGAGTGGAGGTCCTGGCGGGGTTTAGGATGCTGGGCTGTGGGAATCCCGGTGGGGTTTGAGGTGCCAGGCTGGGGAGGTTCTGGTGGGTATAGGGGTGCTGGGCTGGGGAGGTCCTGGCAGGAACTGGGATGCTGGGCTGGGGAGAGTGTATGGAGGTCCTGGTGGGGTTTGGGGTGCTTGCTTGCAGGAGTCCTGGTAGGGTTTGGGGTGCCAGGCTGGAGAGGGTGGGTGGGGGACCCAGCAGAGTTTGGGGTACCAGGCTGGAGAGGGTCCTGGCAGGGTCTGGAGTGCTGAGTTGGGGGGAAGTCTCAGTGGGATTTTGGGTACCAGTCTGGGAAGGGTAGGAGGGTTGCCAGGGGAATTGGGTGTACTGGGCTGGGGAAGACAGAGTGAGTCCCAGCAGGGCTTGTGAGAACTGGGGAGGCGGGGAGGGAGGGCATGAAATCACCCCAGAAGGGCTTTGGGGGTGCTGGTCTGGGGGCATGGGGTGGGCAGCAGGGTCAGGGGTGCAGGCATGGGGTGAAGATATGGATTGTCCCAGCAAGACTTTGGGTGCACTGGGCTGGGAGAGGAAGGGATGGTGCTAGTCAGGGATTTGGTGGCGCTGGGCTGGGGACATCCCAGTATGGTCAGAGCTGGAGCACTTGCCCTGGTTAGAGAGGCTGAGGGAGCTGGAGATGAGACAGCTTTGGGGACAGCCCATAGCAGCCTACTCATCCCTATGAGGAGGACTTGAGGAAGAGAGCCAGATTCTTCCCAGTGGTGCATGGTGGGAGGACAAGGAACAATGGGCATCACTTGAAACAAGAGAGGATCTGGCTGGATATAAGGCAAAACTTTTTCTCCAGGACAGCGGTGACACAGGCTGCCCAGTGAGGCTGAACAGCCTCTGTCCTTGGAGGTTTTCAAGACTGGATTGAACCTTGAGCATCCTGGTCTGATCTCAGAGCTGACCCTGCTTTAAGTAGGAGGTTGGACCAGACACCTCCCCAGGTCCTGTCCAACCCAAATTATCCTATGCTCCTATTCCTGTGGTCCATGGCAAGATGACCTGAGACATTGCAGGGTCTGCTGATGGGGTCAGGATCTCAAACTGCAGCCTCAAACCTGGGTTTTTTTTTGCTACTCTGTGTAATACTGGTCCCATCCCTCTTTACAGCCTCTTCCTCAGAGGGTAGGTTTCATTTTGTCTCTCTTTTCAGTATACTTGAGGCTGAGGTCACGCGTTTGAGGTTTCCTCCCTGTCATTGAGAGGTAGGAGCTTGCATTTAGTTACAAAGCCAAAGAAGCTGCAAATCTCATCATATGACTCTGAGCAATGGCCTTAAAAACAGTGGTAAATGTTATGAGACAAGAAAATCATGGGAGCTGGCCTGCTTCCCAAGTAGGTCCAGTTTACAACACAGGAGGGAATTGTGTTACACATGGGCTTGGGAATCCCCTGTCCTCGTGAGGTAATTAGTGCCAGGCAGTTTGGGCAGAGCTTAGCCCTGGCCGGACAGGCTGGCTGGAGATTTGTCCCTCCTCCTGCTGCCTGTTGCTGCCTGCACTGAATTTCCCCAGCCCCTCAGCTGAGCCAACACATCCCCTGATACCAACGTGCTGACTCCACGTTGCTGAAATAACTCCCATCAGAAGCAGTCCCTCCTTTTTTCAAGGGTGAATTGAACTTTGGGTTGATATATATTCATTTAGCTCACCGACTTTAATCATGGTTTAGGCATGAGTTCAGTCAGCAAGCTGGAAGTTTGATCTTGCTAACTCATTTTGAGCTGATTTTATATGTATAATTGTTAGTTTCATAAAAAGGTTCTTTCCCCTGAGTTGATAAATCTGATTGTGTTTTACAATCAGTCGCCTTTATATTAAGTTCTGTATCAAATATTAAAGTTGATACTCTTACATAAGGCAGTTGAACACACTATGTGTGGAAGCATCTATTAAGCAAATACGTATCTTAACACAGATTTACTCAGGCTCTAACATTTTGCATTTTCTTAGATTTCCTATGCTGCTGCTAAAGAAACATTTTCAAGAATTGGTTGCTGGATGACAATTTTTCACCTGGGAATTGCCTCAGACTATTTGCCCACGTATGGCACAGCAATTGGCAAGCACACAGAAAAAAAAGACATTTGAACTAGATCAGTGTTTCTTAAACAAAGTTTCATTTTCTATGAATAACCTGTAAATTATCTGTAAGAGATAGCACCGGTGGATTGCATGCGTATGCAGGAGGGGAAAGTTTTACTAAGGCTTTCTCTAAACCAGTGGTGCCTCCTTCCTTTTCTTGCTAGCCCAATTAATGGTGATTTCTCCCTGCTGCTGCATTCAGAAGTGCAAAGTTGTCTAAACCCTTATTTTCAAGTGCTGATAGGTTTACAGGAAAGCCCAGTACCTCATATGTGTGAAAACACTCAGACTGTAAGAGGGCAATAAACAGAAAAAAACCTTGATTTCACCCCTCATTGCAGGAGGAGGCAGATATCCTTTAGTGGCTATTGCTGCTCGACACTCCACCGTGAAACCACAGCTTTACTTTATCAAAAGCATGATTTGCACTTCAAAATATTTGGATTTTCTGAACCCATGCAAAAAGCACTGAAGGCTTGGCTGTATCTGAGGTGGAGTCTGGGAGCTCTGGCTACTAAATTCTGCTATATTATTTTGGCAATTAAGATGCCCCACAGCTGTCTCCCTGCTTTGTTTCCCCGGGGTTTTCCATCTCTCCTCAGGTACACGGGGAGGCACTAGATCCTGTTTGTACCCGGCACCGTTCCCAAAGTGTGTGTCTGCCTGGTTGTGAACAGTGAAAGCTGCAACCGTCAGGGCAGCTAAACCCAAATCGTACATCGGTGGCCCTCAGGTGCCACAGCTCAACCGATTATTTTCCTTAGGGAAATTTTCCTTTGGGGCTGTGGATTTTTTCCTGAGTCGATGCAAAGCTGTTTTCCAAGCAGGAAAGTTGAGAGCGCGAATGCACTCCCTTATCTGTGCAGGGTAAGGCTCTCCAAAGCTGAGCGATGGCAGGACTTCCCAGCCAGTCTCAGCAGCAAGAGTGGCATAATGACAGAAAAGAGAAGCCAAGCGCTGCTGCAATCCTTCTCTTTTCCCTTAACCTTGGTCGGAGAAATGTCTGGAGAGGCTCACAGTGCATTGGTCAGTTTATGCTGATTTACTTCAATCTATCCATTGATCTTTGTGAGCTTACAGAACTATTGGTGAGAAATGTTGATGACGTTTGACAAAATGGCAAAGTTAGAAAAAGCAAACCAAGTAAGCAGTTATGCAAGAAATTTCCTAAGAAATAGAAGTTAATAAAGGAGTCATTAAAGAAAAAAAAAAGACCCAAGAAAACTGAATTTAAATATTAGGCCATGTGCGTAAGCATAAAATCAGAAAAGCCAAGACCCCAAAGCAGTTTCAAGTAATAAGGGGTGCAAAAGGCAATCCAGGCAATTCTGTACATGCATTCTTGAAAGCAAGAGGAAAATGAAGGATGGAGTAAATCCATGAATTCTCAGGGAGTGGAAAACCAAATCATGGAAGCCACAGAAAATACCTTCATTTTTTCACGCTTCAAAAAAGGATTAGCGAGAGAAACTGATTTAAAACAATGGGAGCAGAGATAGTGCAGGGCAAGAACAGGTTAAAAGATGAGAGGAGGCAAGTATGTTGTATTCGAGGGCCTGAAGAAACCTGTGCAAGAGTAGCTGTGAAGTGGGCAGAGTAAAGCTTGGCTTCTCAGAGGTTATCAAAGGGGACTTGGTGAGGAGGTTTTGGAGGACTGGAGCAGGGCAAACACTGTGCCTGTCTGTGAGAAGGAGAATCACTGGGGATCAGAGACTGACCAGCTTTATTCCAGTAGCCAGGAAGATACTATCAAAATTATCAAACAATCAATTTATAAACACCTAGAGGATAATAAGGTTATAAAAAGCAGCCGATGTGGATTTGAAAAGAATAAGCCATGTCAAGCCAGTTTCATTTGCTACTCTGAGAGGACGACTGGCCATATCTTGCCTTGGGGAAGGCCTTTCTTGCTGCCTCCATGACTCTCTCATAAATAAGCAGGGAATATATGGCTCCGGTGAGCTCTGCAGGAGCACCAGCTCCAGACAAACCCCCACCAACTGCTCAAAAAGCTGCTTGCTGCTGCATCAGAAGAGGTGCAATGGCTCCAAGGTAGGCATCTAAAGTTAGGTAAGGTAAATTACACCCGTAGGGGACAATCAAGGATATCAAGCTAGAAGAGTCTGCAAACCTTTATGAGGTTAAGGTGAGAACTAGAAATGATTTCGTTAAACTGGAGGGATGGTTCCAAAGTCAACAGAATGAAATGCAATGAGTGATAGCGGGGGAAGGAGGCAGAAAGTGGCATACCTGGCTGGAAAGAGGATCAGGAGATGTAAATGGCCTGCAGGCAAAATATGAGTCAGTAACAAAAAAGGTGTTGCAAGGAAAGCACATCCTCTCCTGGGAGGTTATCTGGAGTGTTTTATAGAAAATTTGGAGTAGTTGCTGGGTTCAGTTTTGCTATTGCACGAAGATGTATACATGCTGGAGTCTGGAGAAAGACAAGAAGAATGACAAGCACTTGAGAAAATAGGAATTAGAAAGGAAATGGGATATTTTTTCCATGAGAAAAACCCACAGGAATAATAGGTGTCCTTGGAGGAACAGGGTTTGTGGCAAAACTATTCCAGCATAGAGAAAGTTATTAGAGAAAGTTATTAGAATTGTTCTTCATATCTACCAGTTTGTTTCTCAAAGACAGCACCATTATGAGATGTTTGTGCATCTATTCTGGCTGAGAAGACAGTGACTGAGAAAATCAGATGTTCATTTTGCGCTCAAAAAGAGCTTTTTCATTCGTTTGAGTTGTAGACGTGGCGGAGTCCTTCACCACTGGAGTCAGGGCAGGAATGGACATCTCGTTACTCATTAAAACCTAACCTCGACTGGGGACATCACAGCTGGGATACCAGGGCATCTTCTGTGCCATGCCCATGTTGTACGAGTGTGGCATGTGGGCTCAATGCATTGGTGAATTCAGAGCAGCAGCAGCAGTAAGAGTCGCAGCATGGATCAGTGCAAGCGTTTCAGGCTAGGCAGATCTGATCAGAGAAATCAGTGGTGGTTGTTGCCAGAAAACATGTAAAATAAGTGCATGGTGCTGAGCTAGATTAGAGTGCATTTTTTTTCCAGTTATCCAGCTCTATTTTACCCCATGAGTATTGAGACTCCCATTCATTTTCCTCCTGACCTTCGGTACTTATCTTCCATTGCAATGGGCTGCCCGTATTCTTTGAAGACAATATGCGCTTTTTTTTTTTTTTGGTCCTTGCTTGAAAAGACAAATCAGGGTTTTATTACAAAAAAAGGGTGTTTTGGAGCACTGGGAATTGTGCAGCCCATTGCAATGGCTAATGACAGCTATCTGCATGTCACCCCTTCCCGTGCACAGCTGACTGTGATGTCTGACATGCAATGCAGGTACCGGTTTACATGCAGCAGCCCTTGGTGTGGCTGGGCTCCAATTTCAAAACAGACCTGGGGGGAGGACAAGTTTTTCAAGGCTTCCTCACTTCAAGGGCACTTAGCCATGAAGAGCTGCTGGCTTGGGATCAGGCAGGGTACTCGGCACCAGGCCAGGGGCTCCAGCTTGTTTGCATTTGCTGCTCCTTGTGCAGAGCTGAGAAGGAAATAAGAGCACAGGAGACAGCATTCCCCTCCGTGTCCAAAGCCCCACTGTTTTTTTTTTTAGGTCTATTACTTTTTTTGTGATGTTGCCATGGCCTTGGATGCCCTTCTAGCAGTCCTGGTACAATCACAGGATAAAAAAGCCAGTCCCCACTCTGTACAAGCTATTCTTGGATGGGATCCGTCTTACCTGCCTTTAGCTGTCCCCTGTTGAGATGTCTCTTGGCTCCTTTCATAGCCAGCGGAGAGAAATAGCCTCTTGAAGAACATCTTCTTCTGACCCATTCTGGTCAGCTCTCAGATGAAGAGAGTCTGCTCCATCTGCAGGCGGTTCAGTGATGGCCCCACATGTCACAGAAAAGAGTCACAAGAATACAAGTGCTGATTTTTTACACCACCACAACATCATTTTCTTCAACTCACTTGCCCCATAAACACTCATGTGTTTCGTATCCCCAAGGTGCCCAATGTGATGGTAGGGATGAGGAGGGGGCAGTGGCAGGTCTGCAGATTTTTGTTGTGGTAGGTTGGAGGGGGGCACAGGAAACTGCCTTTTCCAGGATGATACCCATGTAAACTATTCATCTGATTTTATTTCTCATTTGATGGAGAAATTGCTTCTGAAAACAAGGTCTCGAGAAAACTTCCTTTAACTGATAGTTGGAACAGACTTTATTCATGCCGCCAGCAGCAATGATCCCTGCTGATTAAATAGTAGATAGACCTTATACTTGCTGAATTACCCATTTTTACAAGGCCTGGCACATTTAAGAATCAGTTCTAGGTTATATTCATAAGCAAGAGGCCAACACCAATTTTTATATCAGCCAAGACTTTGTATTGCAGGATACTCCAAGGAGTAATTGTCAAGATAATTCTTTTGTATTTTCAGTAAGTGCTTTCGCTGTGTTATTATGAGATGTTCAGTGTCTTGCTCTGAATGAATGGGAACAATTTCACACCTTGCAGGGCCAGTGGCATTGTTGGCATGCTGTGTTTGGCTTGGAGCTGAGGCTCTCAAACATTGTTTGCCCAGCGCACTCCTGGCCATGTAAACCAGTGGGGCAGGTGACAATGGATTTCAGGTCTGTGCCAAGCTGTGTTGATATGCAGAAGGAGGCGGATCTCAGCCTCTGTTTTTGCCTCGCTTCATTCAGAAGACCTCAGCTGTGCAAATCAGCCCATGAGTATATCCCGCTCACCCGGCATGGCCATCCCCTCACTTATCGTAGGAGGCAAAAGTGGAAGGTCCTACAGAGACACAGAAGAACCTCCTACAGGTCCCACTGTCCCTATGGGGATGATGGTTCCCCAGTGGGGTTGACCCTCTCAGGGTCATATATCACCCTACATCTGTACAGGGACGATGGCTCTGCTTCACCCTACATCCCTACAGAGATGGATAATGATCCTACACCACCTCAGCAGCCACGGGCTTCGGTGCTGGCAGTGGAGCTCATCTTTACCGGTGCAAGTAATTGGAGGCCAGACCCCACTCCTCAGTCCTGCACAGAGCTCACAACAGCTGAGAAATCACTTTTCCTCCTTGCGGGTCCACTGGAGTGCAGAGGCCATCTTAGACTGACTAGCGCATGTACCGTTGGTAGGACTCCAGCTTAAAGGAAGGATGATTTAATGATTAAGAGAGTGGACTGAAACTCCAGTTTCAGTGGCTGGCTTTGCTACAGTATTTGTACATTATCAATAAATCGTTCTGCCTTTTCCTCTTCCTCTGAGTAAAATGGAGGACAACCACAATTCCTTCCATTCTTCACATTTTGAGGACCATATGGCCCATGGGTCACAATTAGTCCATCACAACAAGTGACATGAGCTTGTTTGAACCACCAGAGCAGATGGTTTGCATGGGCTTATTTTATTCCATAATGCAGTAGCTTGCAGCTAGCCCAGAAGGGGCAGCAGCCCTGCAAATAGTTACTGACATAATTTGGTGCACCTTTAACTCAGATCACTTCGCTGATCTTGTGTACAGGGAAACTCCTAGAAAGTTTAACCTGGCACAACTGATGAGGGTGGCTAACTGCAGAGCTGGGGCAAAAGGCAGGGATTTCTTAAATCAGCTTTGTCACTGAAATGGAGGCATCCTATATACCTGTTTTCTAACAGATGACAGAAGAAAGCCAAACAGGGAGTGTCCAGCTGGAGTACAAGAAGCCACCTAAGCATACCCAGAGGCAGCTCTGGATATCCTGGATGGGTTCATTTTGGTAGGACATTTAGCTACTATTTGTAACACTGCAATGCCAGGAAACCCCTCCTGAGATCAGAGTTCCCTCATGGGTGCTGTGCGAGTGCATGTGGGACAGTCATCGCACCACAATTTTAAACCTGAACCATTAAACTTTATGGTTGAACATTAAACTTTCTTCTCAAATCATAAACCAAAAATCACAGTACAATTTCAGCTTGCTCTCTGTACCTCCTGGCATGGGACTGAACTTTGGGAGCATGCTATATTCGGCTTTGTGTCTTGGGCCCATCTTTTGTAAGAATGGGATGGCCAGATCCAAGTTCCTTCAAGCTTGAGAAGATGTTGGAGTTTACAGCCATTGTGGCCTGGGCAAAACGCCCTAGGTCTGAACTGCAACAGAATGGATTTAGGTTGGCATCAGGACACCTTTTTCAGGAATAAAGCTAGTTAAGAGATGCTGTAAATTGTTGGGGGAAGAGGGAAAAATTCTGCCACTGGAGGGTTTTAAGAACATCCATCTTTTTAGATAGTCTTCTCTCAGGGACAGCTAGGTAATTTCTGCTTGGGGTGGGAGGATCATAGAATCATAGAATCATTTAGGTTGTAAAAGACCTTTAAGATCATCGAGTCCAACCATCAACCATGCCCACTAAACCATGTCATGAAGTGCCCTGTCTACTTGCTTTTTGAATACCTCCAGGGATGGTGACTCAACCACTTCCCTCAGCAGCCTGTTCCACTGCTTAACAACCCCTCCAGTGAAGAAATTTTTCCTAATATCCAATCTAAACCTCCCCTGCCACAACTTGAGNCCTCATCAGACTTGTGCTCCAGGCCCCTCACCAGCTTCTTTGCCCTTCTCTGGACACACTCCAGCACCTCCATGTCTTTCCTGGAGTGAGGGGCCCAAAACTGAACACAGTACGCAAGGTGCAGCCTCACCAGTGCCGAGTACAGGGGGACGATCCCTTCCCTGCTCCTGCTGGCCACACTGTTTCTGATACAGGCCAGGATGCCGTTGGCCTTCTTGGCTGCCTGGGCACACTGCTGGCTCATATTCAGCTGGCTGTCAACCAGCACCCCCCCAGGTCCTTTTTTTCTGGGCAGCTTTCCAGCCACTCTGCCGCAAGCCTATAGTGTTGCATGGGTTTGTTGTGACCCAAGTGCAGGACCCGGCACTTGGCCTTGTTGAACCTCATACAATTGGCCTTGACCCAACGATCCAGCCTGTCCAGATCCCTCTGCAGAACCTTCCTTCCCTCGAGCAGATCAACCCTCCCTCCCAACTTGGCGTCATCTGCAAACTTGCTGAGGGTGCGCTCAATCCCCTCGTCCAGATCATTGATAAAGATATTAAAGAGAGCCGGCCCCAGTACTGAGCCCTGGGGAACACCACTTGTGACCTGCTGCCAACTGGATTTAACTCCATTCACCACAACCCTCTGGGCTCGTCCATCCAGCCAGTGTTTTACCCAGCAAAGAGTACACTTGTCTAAGCCAGCATGGATGAGTTGATCTCCTAAGTTCTCCATGAACTGCATTTTCTGGGCTGCCATGCTTTTTTTAGCCATTCTGTATCTCCAGCCTCTCCCTGTGATGCATCTGTATTTATTGGACAGATAGGCAGTGTCCTAATCCTATACTTTTGGAGGTCTGACTCCTAATCCTGCTTGGAGGCACTACTGACGGTATTTTGGCTTGTCAATTGATCCCTGGTGGTCAATGAGACATGTGCTTACACCACTATCCTGTCACCCCCCTCTGAGGGCAAACCCAACCTGGGCTTATTTCAGGCAGGGATCGCATCAAGGTGGCAGCACTTGCCTGCCTGCCAGTCTCACACCCTTGCACTTCTGGGGGATCAGACTCCTCCTCAGGCAAAAAAAAAGGGTAAAAAGAAAAAAAATCAAATCAAATACGGTTTTGTTCTTTACAGTTCTTCCATCTCTCTGGCAGACCCGAGATTTCTGCAGGGAAAAGGAGGCCTTTTTCTCTGCGCGGTCGTGGATTTGGATGACTCCTTTCAGATCTTCTGCTGGATGTAAGAATCTGACTGCCTGGGTAACTTTATGCGAAAAGATCAGTTAGGAAATGGAGACCTACCCAATTGGCGAAATGTTAAATATTCACAAAATTCATGTAGCATGAACCAGTGAGGACCTTGATTATTTTCACCCGAGTTCTATCGCTCACTGAGAGTCTTGAAATAAAATGCTATTTTGCTGAGGTCTGGTGAATATTCACTGCTCCCAAGCCTTTCTTCCATTAGCACTTGAAAACCACAGGTTCCTTCACATGCCATCCTTGATGTTTTATAAATGTTATAGCTAAGACATCGTTTCTACTTCCTTTAATCCATTTTTTACAGCTGCAGTAGACATACTGTTTCAATCCAGGCTGCAGAGAGTCATCGTGAAAGGGACCTCAGTTATCTCTTCTGGGATGTTTCCAAAACAGCAAATGCTACCTAACTTGAAGCTAATAACCTGCTTGAGGACTCTGTTTCACATCTATGATGCAATCTCAGCTGCAGAACTATGGGTTAGGAGCATGATGTAACCTCACAGGTGCCAAAAAGCTTTCAGAAGAGGGCTTGCTCCTCCGGCTGTTTCACTCCTTGGATTAATGTGGGTGTTTACTTCCAGAAAAACACTTGGGTGTGCAGGAAAAGGGGTGTTAATAGTGTTGGGATTAGAAAAGATGCAATGAATATTGAAGCAAATAAGCCTTAGGGTTCAGGAAGAAGCCTGGCTTCAGCCTAGAAACCTCAGTAAAATCTGCCCCTGTGCTAACCTATAGTGTTTCTTCCCAGGGATTGCTAAAAAACCACTAACCGTCTTAAAAGTTTTCTGTTACTCTCATAGCTGGTCTCCAATAAGAAACATGCACACCCTTTCTTCAGGATAAAAGTCAAGTGCAGAGACTGCCAAGTTCTTGGTAGCCGTATGAGAAGCACAAGAGTCCGTAATGATCATACTGGAAATTAAATGGGAGGGAGGAATAAAAGCGGAGACTTGTGTTATTTTTCTTTGGTTCTTTAGGATCCTACCTAGAAAACCAGACAGTGTGAGTCTCAGCCCAGTACATCATCCAACACGCAAACGCTGATTTTTTGCTGTAGAAGGTAAACGTTGCAAAAGGCAGAACTGATTAGCCTGAGCCGGTTCTTCATGGAGGACTGAGTGCTGGGATCTCGATTTTGAGTTCAATCCCTGCTTAGTGACTTCCTCTGTTTCAGCAAGAAACAAAAGTCACAGAGAAAATATCAAGGGGGGGATTGCTTGTTTCTCCTGTGACAGGTAACCTGAAATCTGGTGGTGGTTAGTAAAGCAAGTTGTGGTAGAATATGCACTTTATTTAAAATAATAACTTTACTGTTACTATTTTTCATTCAATATGATATCCAGTGGTTTTCCAAAGGAATGAACACAGTGATGAGGTTACTTAGTGTTGTGGTTTAACCCCAGCCGGCAACTCAGCCCCACACAGGCACTCGCTCACTTCCCGCCAGTGGGATGGGGGAGAGAATCGGAAGGGTAAAAGTGAGAAAACTCCCAGGTTGAGATAAAGACAGCTTAATAGGTAAAGGAGAAGCCGAGCATGCAAGCAAAGCAAACCAAGGAATTCATTCCCCACTTCCCACGGGCAGGCGGGTGTTCAGCCATCTCCAGGACAGCAGGGCTCCAGCACGCCTGACGGTGACTTGGGAAGACAAACGCCATCACTCTGAATGTCCCCCCTTCCTTCTTCTTCCCCCAGCTTTACATGCTGAGCATGACGTCCCATGGTCTGGAACATCCCTTGGGTCAGTTGGGGTCAGCTGTCCCGGCTGCGTCCCCTCCCAACTCCTTGTGCCCCCCCAGCCTCCTCGCTGGTGGGATGGGGTGAGAAGCAGAAAAGCCCTTGGCTCTGGGTAAGCACTGCTCAGCAGGAACGAAAACATCCCTGGGTTATCAGCGCTGTTTCCAGCACAAATCCAAAACATAGCCCCATGCCAGCTACTATGAAGAAAATACTCAGCTACTACCCCAGCCAAAACCAGCACACTTAGGTTAGTCCTGTGTTTTTTGAATTCAAGGGGAATCTTTTTCCTGGCTCCAGCTGGCATTAGATCAGATCTGTAAATCACACCCTTAGATGAGATCTGATACAAAACAATCTCAGTTGAGTGAGTCCATTTACTGGAGATGTGTTTTCACATTCTAGTGGCCAAACACTGGACCCGTGCCACAAATAGCCAACATACAACTTCTCTTAGTGCAGAAATATTATAGTGTAAATATGCATGCATATTGAGCTCACTGTCTGCTTCAATTTTGGGGGGGAGGCTGTTACTACAGGGCATTGGGTATATTGCTTTTGAACAGCTTAAGGTCTCTGACACGTAGACATGCAGTCAAAGCCAGCTTTCTAGGCTTTCTCAAATGATGTCTCCTCACCCCATGTCTGAATTTAGCATCTGGAATGGACAACAGGATCCCTGAAGCTGTTTACTGGGGAGCCCCAGTGCTCAGCCGGGTGAGCACGACTTGCAGACCAGGCTGTATTTCTTTCTTTGATTCCCGAGCTCTGCACTGTGTGGATGCAAAGCTATCTGAAATGCCTGGCAGCTGTCCAGAGAAGATGTATCCCAGAGGAGTCAGGATTTTTTTACTGCATTTCCATCTTTAGCAGAAGAGAAAAATATTTTAAGGAGCAGAACAGCAGCCGCTACAGATGATCGTACAAATCCACCCCACATTACAGCCCTGAAATACTTTCCAGAGTTAGTTGCAGATTTCATTCTATTTTAAGTCTTTGATTTCTTTTATTATGTATGATAATTTTTTTTAACAGTGCCTGCGAGGGCCTTCCCTGCAAAGGTTTCCCACAACAAACAGGACCAAGCTTGTTCCCTCATTGGCGAGGCAAGGGCAGAAGGTACCTCTGTGACTACCTTGAACCTTAGTCAATGCTTCAGGCTGTATAAGTTGAAAAAAAACCGCAGCGTCTTCATGAAAGCTAGGACTGGGTTTACTTCTGAGCACCAGCCCACAGCAATGGGCAAGACACGGTGACCTATCTTTGGTCATCTTGAATCTTATTCAAACTAATCCTTGTCTGATCTAAGCTACTCACCTGGGCTTCCTCCAGTCAATAGGAGGCCTCTTTGGGTGGGAATTCATCACCCTCCTGACCTTAGGGAGAGCCTCAGTGAGTGCCTTAGACAAGATGCCTCATCTGCAGACTATATCGCTACGTTGCTGCTGGAGGTGAGGTAGGTCCCCGAGCATCACCGCCAGGCAGTGAGGCTGATGAGAAATTGTAGCACGAGTGGCTTGGGCTTGCAAAGCCTTGGTGGTTGCAGTCAGGATGATCACTCAGAAAGTCTAAGGATTTTCTCTAGGGAGCACAGCCCTGTCACAGCACTGCCTACTTTTTATTAATGACAGCAGCATACCCAAACTTAGGACCTGGTCTGAGATCATGGTGAAAAAACACAACATGGATAGCAGAAATAAAAGCAAAGATTGTTCTTTACCCCAGGGAAAGCATCTTTGTGATGGAGCTGTACAAAATCCTTTAGTTCCCTGAGCGTTTTTTAGGGTGGTTGCTTGTGACTGCAGTGCCTACTCCAGATCTGCAGCTCTGTTACAGGCATTGTAATGTTCATACAGCCTTTTGCATTTGAAGTTGCTGCTCAAGATTTTAAATGGAAGTGACTCTTTCAGATGCTGGGACTGAATTTCAAACTGTGCCGCAGGGTTTGGCACTTCTACAAGGAATGAAGTTTTGGAAAGATGTCACATGCATCAGTGAATGCTGAAGCAGGGAGAAGGTTTGAGAAATGTGTGAAGAAATTGTGTTTTCTGAGTTAAAGGTGCAGTTTCAGAGAACTTGTGGAACCCCTCATTTGAGACTAGCCATGAAGGAGAATAGGCACTCCGAAATAACAGGCAGTCTCAGAAGGAGCTTATGAAGATACCCTGATTTAAACTCAGAAAAAATGATCAGATTTTGCGGAGCTGCAGAACATAGCCAGGGAAGAACATGAGTTTTGGATGGAAAACAATACAGCGGTAGCTTAAGACCAAAACCTAACACTACTGAGGAGATGAGGAAGCATGGGAAGTGGAAGTCCTGCAGATAATAGGATACCCATGCACAAATATTAGAGGTAGGATCCATCTCACCTAACCTTCTCACCTGTGGACAACCAGCTTAGACTTGCAAGGGGAGAAAGGAGCTCTCTCACCATGCAGTCCACCTACCCTGGTGTCCACCACTGACTGCTGAGGGAGCCTGGACCCCAGCCTTAAAGTAGAGACATAATCCTTGGGTAGCTGCATTTGGTCAATTGAATCCGACCCTAATTCTCACTGAGGGAGCTGAAACAACATAAGGGCATCCCTGGAGGGATGTAGATAACATCTACATAGAGAAAGTTAAACTTGAAGTATAGAAATAGTTGAAGAAAGACCAATTACCCTATGAAAAGAGTATTCTCACCAAGAACATACCATGATAAAAAAATGTGAATTCTGCTGAAAAATTTGATGACAAAGCAAAGCTGAAAAAATGCAATTAAGAAAAGAGAGAGCTAAGGTGGTGGCAGTTATAACAAAGGATGATGGTTATAAGCTCAGCACATTCACTTGCTGCCCCTAAGGAGGCTGCAGCACTTTTGGTCTGGTTTTTTTTTTTTGATGTCCAAGACCATTGAGTACTCTTCTCTCACTCAGACCCCAGTATGAGTGGGGTGGGATTCAACTCAGACATTTTTAGCTGTCCAAAGTTAGACCATTAGTCTAAGTTAGCTGCCTGAGCTCCCTCCAGAGCCCATGGAGGGAAACGGAGTTCTCTAAAGAAGATTCATCTCCTCTTAATACTGCTGTCTGAAATAGTGAGGCGCATTGCTCTCCAACAGTGGAATCTCCCTCCGCTGGATATAGACACCCTACTCCTAAACCGCTACATTTAGTTGAGAAGACCCACAGTCTGTGCCCTGCTTTTTCTTTGGCTAGAAATCCCAATCTGTCCCCTTCCAGCAGCTGCCTATCCGATTGCATTGCAGACCCCCCTGACGTATTTTGCCAGGTTTGACCCTCTGAAAAACCAACCTTAAACTGCTTTGCAACCTCAGCTTGTATTGTTGCTCCAGCTGATACATCTGTGCTTCTCATCTGCTTCCTCTTCCTTCAGTAGCTTTTCATTCTCTGCTAGAATGAGGTGCCTAATTTTAGATTGCTGTGATTTCTCAGAGTGTGGGAAACAGCAATGCTTTCAGAGTAAGGGTGGTGGCCTCCTCTATGCTTTGGAGGGAGCCTTGATCATACAGTACCTGGAGCTGTACACACCTTCCAGGAATAGCTGAATTGTCCAAGGCTGGAAGGGATGGGTAAGACCCTGAGGCAGAGGGTGTCTTTCTCTTCATTGCAAAAGAAGGGCAAAACCAAGCCTCCCTCTAACGGAACTGATACACTTATTTTACAACGTGGCAGGGTGTTTCTGATGGGAATTTCTTTTATTTATTTATTTGCTTGCTATTTGGACAAGGAAGATGTGGTATTTTCTTCCTAATGTCCTATCCAATCCACCAGGGACCTTTGCTTGAAGACAACCATGCAATAAGTAAGCGGTTCTGTACCCACACTCACAACTCCCCAGCAAGTGCTTCTGGGCTCTGCCAATTGGTGACAAATAGACATTGATTTTCTGATCCAGTGCTTGCTCCTTAGGGAAGCTGAGCAAAGGTTATTCTATTTAGGGACTGACTTGACATATGGCTCTTGGAAGCTGAAAAGTGTCTGTAGGTAAATCAGGGTTTACTGTCAGAGTGGTTCATTCAGGGACATAATTAGGTGAGCACGCACATGCAGACCCATGGAAAGATGCCCGTAGGCTTTTCGTAAACTGTACAACTAGCATTCACAAGGTGGTTGTTCCCATAGCTGGTTCTGAAGGAAAAAACCCGAATATGCTTTTCATAACATAGCAAAAAGTTCTTTTTATAACAGAAAGTGATAGAAAATTCATATTTGTCAAAGTGATTTAAAAATCCCCAGTCACTGTATGTGTCCAAGACCAGGTCTACTCTTAAAAAGTTTTTCTGACAGTGTTGCATCAGTGAGGGGGTGAAGTTTTACAATCGCCTTCCTGTGGTACATGCAGTTGAAAATGAGGCTTTAACTGACCTATATTTTACTCTTTGCACAACTTTTTGCAAGGAGATCTGTGCCTGGTGACTTTTACCATCTGGTCCCACATGACCTCTGCTGAGCTTTTCGCTTTTGGCATAGCTCAAGGTAGGGTCCCAAAACTGAGATTTTTTCCCTCTCTGCCTGGGAGGAGTAGGTCTGTTATTATATACCATTTGATAAGGACTTGTTCTTGAAGTCAATGTTTATTTCAGAGTCACCCTAAATGGTGTTTCTACTTTCTTCTGCTTCTACTGTTTCTTCTATTTTCACCCTTGCCCTAATAAAAGGGTGCTGTAGCAGGCGACCTGTCAGCTTAATGCTGATGACGTAGAACATACGCTCTTGTCCTCCTGCCTCTTCACTTCTGGATGTTACAACTGAAACACAAACCCCTGAATACTCAGGGATTTCTAAAGGCCAGAAGACATCTGCTTGCCATCACAGATGTTTGCAAGTTAACACAGGGGAGAAACAATATTGGCCAGTGAGATTCAGAACTGGCTCAAATTCATGAAATTACACATAAATTGTGCTTTGATGAAGAATTAAACAGGGATGAAAAAAATGGAGCATAGGAAACAGTAAGATGAGGAACTTGTTTATCATGATGGAAATGAAATACCATTGGCTTTTCTTCTCCTGATGCACCCCTTTTGGTAATCTTGGACTTGCAGGTACATGACAAAAGATAGCATCATTGGGATGGTGGGCTTGGTACCACACCAAGACAAAACCTCTACCATATAGGCACTGTAAGGACACCGGGGCACTCTTACTAAGAGTTAGCCAGGAGAAGTTGGTCTTCTAGCTTACGCTTGTCTAGATTGCTCTTCCAGGCAAAGATATGTATACCTCCAGGATGCAATTCCTCCTGTGTGGGACAAATATCTAGAAGTTTAGGGATCACTCTCTGGAGGTACCTGTTTAACCATAATGGCCATCTGGGCAGCCTAGATCAGGCAATTACATACTAGCAGAAGGCTGCAGCAGTGAATTTAGGATGCAAGCTTGCGTGTGAAATGGTCCTAAATAATCAGGGAGCCTTTACATCACAGGGTGTCATTTCAGAAGACAACGGTTGCCAAATATATCTCCACCGTTCAGCCTAGAGTGAAGACACCCAAGCTAGCTTGCTTACAGGAACCAGTCCTGCTGTAGCAGGAAGAAATGCCCCTGTGGACTCATTTTACTCTGTTTTCAACAAGGAACATATTACAGCAGCTACATTTTTCCTGGGTGGGTGTGTCTGCATCGGGGTGCAGCATGGATGCAAGCATCAGTTGGGACCCTGTACCAAACCTAGGAGGTGAAATGGGGAGTGGTGGCTCAGGGGTGTAGTGCATGAAAGAGGCAGAAGAGACGAGTCTCACAGGGAGATCTGAGTGGCAGAAGTGTCACCTTTCCTGGGAAAACCAGCGCGGCCACCTTCAAGAAAGGTGCAAAGTGAGTTTGTCTCTCCAATAAGCTGGTATTTTCTCTCTCTGTGAATAAAGAGCATGCTGTTCACTTGCTGTGTGTATAATAAACTCCACAGGAAAACATCCCGTTTTTTTCAGCAGGATCCTATTGGCTAAGGGAAAAATAATTCAAAAAATCATTTATTTCTTCAGAAAGTGCGGGAGTGCTTGTCCCTGCTGCTGTCAGTTCCCATCCATCCCTTTTATTGGGCAGTATCAACGCACGCTCCTCCAGCGAGGACTGCTCAATGGCACACAATAAAATTGATTCATTACTCATTTTCTTCTTATTATCTTTCAATTGCTCCAGCTCTTGATACCACTTAAAGTGGACATTAGCTCTTCATAACCAGTGTGTGTGCTGCTAATGTGATAACACTCCCAGGAGAGAATGCTTTTACTCCAAGCTTTCGTTACATATATTTTCATTTAGTCTCGTTACACCACATGTATTTCTCATGAACTTCTTATGCCTTTATCTGGAGGTAGACCACCATAGTAAGGAGTGAGAACACAAATGCATTTCTTGGAAAAGC
Organism: Pandion haliaetus; assembly: GCA_013401275.1. Classification (NCBI taxonomy): domain Eukaryota; kingdom Metazoa; phylum Chordata; class Aves; order Accipitriformes; family Pandionidae; genus Pandion; species Pandion haliaetus. Next base: position 40,686 of record VYZV01002878.1, on the reverse strand, counting down.
TGGCCCAGGTGTTCTGTGGGGTAAATGGGAAGCATTTAGTGATGGAAAGTGGTTTTATTCACAGGAGCCAGCTCTCGAGCTCTCTGTAAAGGAAAAGGCTGAAATCACTAAGAGTGAAACTCAACTTCAGTGCTCCATTTTGGCATGAAAGCAAAACTGTTTAAATTCTAGGATAAGCATGACTTTCTGCATATAATCAGCCTTGAAAAATGGAAGTAGGAGTTGATTGATAGCTTTGTTTTGGGATAGGAAGGAGGCTGATTTGAACTTCCATATGCATTGGGAAGGATTACAGCAACAATGAATTTGAGGTAGTTTTGCAGACTCCAGTTTGTCTTCTGGGAGGAAAACTCCTCCCAGTTATGGCACTCATTTAGGGTTTAATTCAAAGAGGTTCAAAGCAGTGTAGATCCAGTGCAGCAAAACTCATAGACGCATGCATAATTTTGTCAGCTGAGTAGTGACCCTACGGGGAATCTCTGCTCCCTGCTGGAGCCTGTGGGACCAGGATTTCTTCTTGGCTTTGGGTTGGATTTGGGACTCTCTTCACCTAAAGGTCCCGACCAAGGGGCCTCACAGACTGCTTTGGTCCCAGGAGTCAGTTTTCCTTGCACTGAGGCAGGGCATGACCAGTGTGAATACTCAAATGTGGGAGTTAGGAAGTCTCAAGTATGGATACAACACCTGCTGTTTACCCTAGAGTAATAGGAGTTTCCCGTCCAGGTCCCTACAGTGATTTTCTCCACCAATTACAAAGGGGATTAATACTTCAGATGCAGATATCTAAATATATCCTAGTTCAGACAGATGAACACAACCTTAAACATTTTATGGGATCAGATTTCTTTTTAATTAAAGGAGCCCTTTATTTCATAGAAACTTTAAAAGTCTTATTTATCATTACATTCTTTAGGAGTCTCTTAAGAAAATAATTTCCTGCTACCGTTTTTACTCAGTCTTTGAATCTCCCATCTCTTGTCACGTGTAACAAAGTGCTGTAGGAAGGAGCGCTGCTGTATTGCTTTCATGTTCACCATCACCTCTGATATGGATGGTTGTTATAAAGCTTCATACATAATATATGCCATGTCTTAAAGCAGACACAAATCATTTTATTAGAATAGAAGATTAGAAAGAATAGAAAGGCCCCAGCTACTTCAGTTTCCTCATTTTCCACAGCACTCATAATAAATTATGAAAACTTCCCCAAATTACTGACATTTCCGCAGAACAGAACCCCATTTCCTGCTTCTGGGATGCAGTCTTGTGTGCCCCAGCAGCTCTCAAAGGTTTTATTGAAGTATGCAAGGCATAAGTTTCATCTGAAGAATCAACTTTAGGTGTCTTCATATAACCTAGCTCCCATTATACTTGGTAGATATCTGGTCAATGCAGTTAGTCAAGTCTAGAAAGCAGTTCAACTCACCCCCAAGTTTGGTACCTGCATTTGCTCAGCTCTGTTGTTCTCCAGATCCCACTGAACAACTGTCTGCTGGGTCTCCGTTGACTTTGAGCTTGGACACTCGGGGTAGGCTTCGGTGACCTGAACTAGAAGACTTTCTATCAGATGTGGCAGAAGATAGGTCAGAGATCCAACCCAGAGCAGTAGTTGGAGACCAGGTGGGGCACCCTGAGACAAATCAAAGGGCGCTGGACATCTGCATTTAGGCATTTGAATCCATCTCCTGACCCACATGGAGATGCCTACATTGGTGACACCTAGATTTAGATGTGCTAATCTGGAACTGCATCCCAGGAACCTCATCAGACTAATTGCCCAGAGTCTGTAGCCAGTCAGTGGAGGTAGACGGGCAATGCAGAACAACCTGCCCACAGTCAGTATCACCCCCCTCCCTCACTGCCTGCTCTGCCTTGCTCTCCAGAAGGATTTCCTAGGCCAATTGCGGCAGGTCATGCTAAGAGAAAAAACATTCTCCCCTGGTTATAAATATGTGAAACTTGTTTGCTGCTTATCACAGATTTATGCTTGGAGAAACCTTGTTAAAAGGTATCATTACAAACACCGGCAGGGTTTGTAGATATACTTCTTGTAAAGTCAAATGGAGTCAAAAGCACTGGCTGTGAAGCCTGCGTTGTACTGATGGAGGGAGGTGCAATCCAGCCAAATAAACCTTTCAAACACATCCGTTGACACATCCTAATTATGCAACAGTGACATTACACTTGCCAGTTTAAGAAGGCATTGTCACATGAGCTTTCATCCCTGACATTTCTAACTTCTTGCTTTTCAAACAGAAAATATTTGCCCTGGCCCCGTCTTGTTGGCATCTCTTCCGAAGTCCCCCTTTGCCATAGCTTGTGCTTTGCATTCTTTGTTTATGTTAATGTAGTAAGCTGTCTTTTGTGGATTCTGGATAAATAGGCTATTTCATAGACAGTAATGTAATCAATTAATACTAGACTGTGAGCATGATTTATTTACCTAAACGCTACTTTAAACCCAATGCTTTTCAGCAAGCAGTTCCTCTTGACAGGACTGGGCAACATCCTTTTGTTTGTAAGAAGGCAAATTAAAGGACATTGAGATGAGTACTAAGAATATTTGTCAGGGTAAAACCTTCTCTCATTTTACAATATGAAATTGTAGATGTGAACAAGAAAATAGAAGTTGTTTGCACTGAGCAAAGAAAAAATGTGATTCCCCCTGTGTAAAGAGACATGTTCCTTTAGACAAAAACTTTTCAGAGTACTAAAACCTATTATTTTTTCAAAACACCATGCCAAGAAGGTTTTACATTTATACCTCACATTTATAATGCAAAGTGGTCAAAAAGTGGGGAAGGAGGAGAATTTTTTCATGTTAAAACCTCTTATCTGTTGGTAGCATACCTTCCCTGGTGAAGACCCCAAAAGACCTGTTTAGTGCTGGTGAAATCTCCACTACATCTAGCCTGCTTGCGTTGTATGCTGTAAGAAGAGATCTCCAGCCTCCAGGCCAAGTCATGTCCATCCAGGACATGGCTCGCCTCTTCCCAAGGCCACTGGCCATGGTCACCTTGCATTAGCACTTGGCCATGGTCTCCTCTGGGATTCATGTGAGATCTCTCTGGCCCTTAGATAAGAGTTAATTTTCAGTGCAAAATGCCTGAAGACACATCCCACCGGCGTGGCGCTTTTACCACTCATCCCTCCCATGGGATCCTGGCAGACTGTCCTAAGGGTACTTGAGGTTGAGTCTTGCTGGGATAGCATTGGAGAACTGCATAGGATAGAGGGAGGTAAATTTGTCACGGGTCATACTGCCTACAAAGGATAATCCTTCAAGCAACCCCTGAATGCACTCAGGTTTCATCTCACAGGGAACCGGTTGGTTCCATCCAAAAGAAAACATGGGAGAGAATTAATATTTCTGGTGTGTAGCTGGTCAATATTTATGGTGTAAGAATGGCAGGAACAAGCTGGGAAAGTAGATTTTTCACAGTACAGCCGAGCCCATGGAAAAGTAGGGCTGGCATTTTTGTCAGAAGCTGCTCCTGCTCTGCTCCTTGGCTTCGAGGCAGGATTTAGGGGATGGCCAGATGTGCACATTGGCCAACTGGAAAACAGCTGGACAAACAGCGCTGTCTAGAGATCCCACTGTCATTCCTGGCCTCCAGCCATGCCAGTTAAAGAAATCAATAGGGAAGTCGCAGTACGGTAGAACTGCACAAAATCTGTGTCTTATTAAACGTCACCAATTCTTGCTGATCATGTCCCATGCTGTGTTTTAGGGTATCAGATCAGTGCCACCATATAAATCAGAGTGGTGGACTCAGTTGGCATGGCTGGGTGACTGCAGGCATCTTCTGCTGGCACCGCGGGCCCTAGGTGAGGATGTCTGCACACAGCCAAAATCCAGCTTTATTTTCATGATCCTTCCAGGGTCTATGTGTGGGTTATGGGAGAGCACAGCCTTTATTGTGCCCACTGGGGTCCAGCAAAACCCAAGTCACTTTTCACTGGGGCGTACATGGGAAAGAGTCCTGCGTTTTGGGGCTGAAGTTGTATCATCTCATCCCCTTTACAGGTATTTCTGGGCAGTCAGGATGGGTGCTGTGGTTTTTCTCCCTCTCTGGCTGCCTGACTCTACATGTGGCAACAGCTACAATTTTTTTTCAAGCTTGACTTTTTTGGGTTTGGCTGCAACTTTGTGACAGACATAGGAGCTGAGTCGCTCTGCATGATTTCAGAGCCACTGAGAATTTCAAATAGACCAGATGCTGCTAGTGGACCAAATCTTACTAAGGCTCCATCCAAGCCTGGGGGTGCTTGAATGTAACCAGGCATGTCCTGGGCAGGCTTGCTGAGAGTCCAAAAGTGGAGAAAAAGCTATCAATGTTCTAATAAAAGTAAGGACTTTGAAGAACTGCCTTGAGCAATGATGCTTGCCTAGAAGGTGAGATCCTGGGGTCACATCCACAGCTGGTTACAGCCTTTTGGGTTTCTCAAAAATGTTCCTAAAGCCTATTGCTTACATAAGAAAATTATAAAAAAGAAGGATTGAACTTCTTAAATAACTCTATGGACCTGGCTTTTATTTCACCTATATTTCAGTCTCCAACCTGTATCGTGCTTCCTTTCTAAAGGCAAGATTTTGGGGGAAGCAAGGATTATTCTTCCTCTGGATCCAAACAGCCCTGGAGCAGAATCAGGCTCTTGCTGCAAGTATCTTTTACTCTATTTGTCACTGAAACTAAATCCATGTGGTTTGATTCCCCAACAGTCCATAGAGAGCTCCAGGGCATGATAAAAGGGAAGTCCCAAACTGCTGTGTATCCTCTAGCTTCAAAGCAGAATGGGAAAACGTCTCATTCAACAAGCATGTACTTTATTTCCTGTTAAAAAAAATTCCATCTATAGGGGCTGAAAGCTGATGGGGGTCTTCATAACTGCTACCTTCCTCATCCTCACTGACCTCCCAGCCCTGCACACCCCAATGAGCTGCCCAGCAGCAAGCCTTTGCCAATGCTGAGGAAGAGGAAAAGCGGGAGAGCAGAAATCACCGTGCTGCAGCTGAAGATTATCTGTGCATGCAAGCTGGCCAGGAATATTAGTTGCTAAAATCTTCTCAAGAAACTGTATTTTTAAGGCTTGTAGGTTATCAGAGGTGCAGGTAAGACCTATGAGCACACAATGTTTTTAAAAAAGATGTGGCTTTAGGAATATTTTAGAGATTTTGCATTATCTCAGGACGGAGTGGATCCCGCATAGCTGCATGTCTGGAGGGTGGAGAAGAGGGATGTAACAGGAGAGGGGCCATAGGATTTGCTCCGGAGTAAAAGGCTCGCTGGGTTGGCAAGACTCAGTTACAAGGTACAGGATACGGACATTTTTCAGCAGTGGATTCTTCAAGCAGTTTATAAAGCCGGGGCACTATTCCTCTCTCCATTTTAGAGGTGGGGAAACTGAGGCATGGAGACTGTCACTTGTCAGAGATCAGCCAGTCTAGAGTAAAACCATGGTCACTTGTAGGCAGGACATGGACTACCAAGAGGACATGGTCTGAAACGAGATCAGAAAATCTACTTCATGAAAAAAAGCTCTCTTTCCTTCTTAATTTATTAACCCACAGCCATATCTTGTTCAACAGAGTCCTAGCAAGGAAAGCATTTCTACACCTTCCCTCCTGATCCCTGGACTGACATACTTAGTCCCGAGCTCATTATGACTTTAAATATGTTACCTATTACCTTTAATGGCATATTGTAGACTCCTCAACTCATATACATTCTTATTAAATGTGCTTAGCAACCTGGCACCAAAGAACTAGAAGTGTCAGCTTCTTCAAATTAAAATAAAAAATCAATTATGCTCTTAGGGGCAGATAGAGATTAAGCTGAATACAATGTACATTTACACCGTTGTGGAAGCCCAGGCCTTTATGTGCAATTAGTGGCATTTCATTCTTAATCTTCCTCCTTAAAACAGAAGGAGCCATTAAAAGAGTAAAAGCCATCCACAAGCCCATTTCACAGTCAGCTTCAGAGAGGTCCTTCCAAATGCATCATTTTCATCTCTGTTTTGTAAATAAAAAAATTTACTTTTATGCCCCTTTAATTCTTCACTGTTATTTTGGTGGAGATAGTGAACGGGGGCTGGAAGGAGGGAGGAGAAGGTTCAGTGTATAATTGCAATATTAGTTTTTGTTGCGAGGGGAGATGTTTGCCAGAGAAACTTGAGCACAAAGCATGTCGTGGATGGGCTTTTGGGCTGTTGTGGGAGTGTGCCAGGGCAATTCTGCCCACGACTGACCAGCTCATAAATCTGATTCAATACCAAAACTGTGGAGGTGCTTTGGCTGGCTTTCAAGTCTGCTGTGCAAGCAGGGCACACGGAGAGCCAGAATGACTCGGTATTTTGCATACTATGATACAGAATTCACTCAACGTGCAGCAACTGCTCTGGTCCCCCATTGGGGTGCTGCAGCTATGGCGAGAAATGCAGATGTGAGGCACAATTTACATTTTTTAATAAGACGTGAGCTCCTGGTCATCCTTGTCAGTCAGAGGTTTTGGTCTTGTTCTGCCATTACGGAGATTCCTGTATTAAATGGAAATGGAGAAATGACTTGTTTAGTATCACAGAGTTGGGTAGAAACAGCCCTGTGAAGTGAAAGCTCTAACACTGTGCCGTGCTGCCCCACATCTGAGGTCTACATTGATTCCATTACTGCAGCCTTGCCCTGGGACTACACATCTGTGTGTGAGAGCTCAGCTCATCCTGCCTCAGTTTCCCCAGCCTCTCTTCCCAACACCAGCTCGTAGAGGCTAAACACACCAGGAGCTGTTGTCCTGCTGAGGAAAAGCTTGTAAATACTCAAAATAAGTAAGGAAGTTGTTAATGAATGCTAGAAATGAGCAAGTTCTTGATATGGGAGTAGATCTCTTCCATAGTGCAGGCATGATCAATAAGACTCATAGCTATGAGCCTCAGTATTGAACCTCGGTGCTGTGATTTATTGGATATAACATGTGCTTCCTTTTCATTTACTGCTAAGGTGGAAGAGCTATTGTTTAGCACTGAGACCATGCTTTCTAGACATTCTTGAGCTGCAGACATGATGCACGGGCTCAGATTTTCCAGCTAATGTTAAAGCCAGTCATTGCCCCTCTGCTGAGTAGTCACAGCTCATAGGCAGCAATTTCTAATCAACAGGGAATAAAAATAAATAAAATTTGGCGAGTAAGCTGCAGTGAAGACTGCTTTGGGCTGCGGAATTGATGTGTGGATCTCCACGTGCTGTGTGCGTCCCGAGCAGGGGTCTGCAGGGCCACTGCTGCTGGAGGCTGCAGGGATGCCTGGCCCTGAGACTTCCCATTTGAGAGGTGATGTTCCCTTTGCTGGGGTATCCCTTGAGCTGCTGCAGGAGAAGGGGTACAGCAAGGGACTGGCTTTTTACCCCTGAAACCACTGCCCGAGGGCTGGTGCTGTCAAGGGTGAGGTGCAAAGCTATGTGAGACTATAACCCAGCAAAATGTTTTATGAATCCCAAACCAGTAATCTCATCGCTGTTCACAGCATTTAAGAAGCAGGAGTTTGTTTTACTGCGAAGCGTAACGAGGGAGTTTAAATTTTGGATTACCTTCACTTATGCTAACCTCTTCTTTAGATCATGCCTTAAACACCTGCCTTCAAAGCACCCGGCACTCAATGGTAAATCGGGCAAAAAAAGGTATCTGCAAAATGCAGCTTAAATGTGATATCCCTCTCCAGGAGATGGCACTGTGAAACTAGGCTTTCAGCATCGCAAATGCCAGCTTCCAGGGACCAACTTTTCTCTGAATTAGAGCTGATGAATAAAAAGAAGACAAAGGTGTAAGTAAGTGATAGCCCTGGCCCTGAGACACATTGCCAGCCTCAGCTGGCACGAAATAAGGGCCTTGCAGCATCTTTTCCTCTTGTAAAGATTGAGTATAAGGTAGATCAAATACTGTAAGACTGTAAGAGGCTGAACGCCACGTTTTTTTGCATGGAGGGGAGAAAATGCAGAGTAGCTTCACTATGAACCCAGGAGCAGTCCCGCAGAGAGGAGGAGCCTATGGCAGAGGAGCAAGTAACAGGAGCTGCAGTTGGCAAGGGAGATGGCCCCAGACAATGTCCCATCGGTCTCCTCTCTGACACCAAGCTCCTGTTAGACAGGCTCCCTGCTTCAGTTCACTCAGGTTGGATACCTCTAACCATCCCCAAATAATTCACCAGTGCCAGCTGCACAGCCTTGCCCCTTTTTGCAGGGCAGTGCTACCTGATGGCAGCATCCCAAAGCAGGCAGATACCTCCCTAAAGTGGAGCTCCTTTGGGTATAAACCTGGCTGCTACCAAATAACTTCTGCCCGGTCTGATAGTGTTTATCACAGATGAACCCCAGAGCCCGAGTTTTGCCATTTTGCCTATAGAAAGATTGGCTCGGATCCTACCATTTGCACTTATCTGAAAGGCTAATGCTATTTACTCATGTTTGTGGACACGTCTAGACACTGTGTGCAAATACAGACCTCATCTCAGCGCCATGTTAAGCTTGTGGAGTACTCTGAGTCCTCCAGGCACCTGGCTAAATTGGGGCCAGAAATGGGTACCCAAATGCACATCCATCTACAAATCCTACAATGTCCCCCAGGGCATTTATCTTCCTGAGCCAGCAGAAAAGAGAGAAATTGGGAGTGTTAATGCCATAACATTTGTGTGTGTGCGTACATGCTTGTGTCTCTTTGTGTGTGGGATCTTTCTACATACCCAAGTCTCCTCCAAAAACCTGAACCTGCCTGGAAAACGGGAGAGGTGTTGTGTGTTGATAATCTGTGCTGGAGATCAGAAACTGCTGATATCTGATCTAAAGTAACGGGTCTGGCTGAATTTCACTAGGTTGGATATGCTTCTCTTGCTCAGCTATGGAAAACTTGGGGTGTAAGCAGTTACACCCTTTGGAGGTGACTATCGGAGGCAAGGGCAGATGGACAATCATTGCAACTTGGGTACCTGGTGCTCAGGTAGATACAATTTTTTATCAGTGCTATTTGCATAGAAGTATTTTTGTTAAAAACAATAACAACAAAAAATTTCAGATATGAAACTTCTATTCCCAACTTGAAATACAAGTTTGGGTGTCACATAGCTGCCAACAGATGTGGCATCGAATAGCATGGGTAGCAGGGAAATTAATGTCGCCAAGTTGCTTTTGATCAGTTGAAGATACATCCCTGAGAACACTGCATCACTGAGACTAAAACTGGAGCTAACCTTGGTGTGATTTTTTCACCAGGGATTAAGTCCATTTTATATCTTGGGATACTACACAGGGACATTTCAGTATTTCTCAAAGTGCTTTCTTTTTCTCAGTGGTGCTCTAAAAGGTAGTATATAAAAAGAAATCTCTGTTATTACTGCAGTTCATGTCCACTAAACCAATTTGTATTCTCAGCTATGAGCAAGATCCAAAGTCTTTGCTGCCAATAGGAGCCGTTACAGTCATCTTCAGATCAGACCTGATATAAATATGCACTTTTTCATTCATATCAGAAAGTCTTATTGTAGCAGCCACTTAGAAAAAATTCTGGAGGGATTTTCTTCCTCAGCCTCGATTTTTTTTTTTTGTTTTTTTTTTTTAATCCACCTCTTTCGACACCTTCCACAGAGCTAATTTAGATCAGAAACTCTTTGGACAAGGATAATGCTTTCTTCTACATCTCCATGCACAGGGCCAAATGCACTGTCAGTGCCTCAGATATAGTCTCTAAATAAAAATAAAAAAGGACAGGGCAGAGAAAACCCAGGCCAAGAGGGAAGAAGAAGTTTCAGATAGGTCGGTGGAACCAAAGCAAGTGTGAATGGAAATAAAGCACAAAGGCATCTGGTGTTAATGGAAAGGAGATGGAGGCACATCTGAAATGCTGTGGGAGCTGCTGTGGCTGTGTCCCTAAGCTGGATGACAGTCGTGGCACCCACCACCAGCTTTAGATCAAAATATGCTGCAGCAAGAGGAATCTCAGTGTAACCTAATTTAGAGCAGGTTAAAAGGAGCGAGAACAGACATCGTGTTTGCAGAGCATCTTCCTTTCAAAAGTATGTTAAAAATCTGAAATGTCACCACGCTGAAAATGTCAACCACTTCCATGATCATCTGGAGAAATGGGACTTCAACGCTTTCCTGGCATCTGTTGGGTTTTTGGTCTTATTTTGAAGTTCTGACAATGTTCCCTTGCTGTTTTGAGATCCCATTTGACCCAAAGCCCAAAAAATACGAACTGTGTGATTTGTATGTTTTACAGGAACTCGGCTGGAGCAGGAGGGGCTGAACCCATCTCCATGACCTTTCAGAGAGGGACTGTGAATGGCAAGAATGTGGATTATGGTGAAGAAATGCACTGTCTGCAATATTTGCTCTTTTCTCCAGTCTTCAGTGTCTTCTCCATGAATGTAACCCAGAAAAAAAAATCACACCTTTCTTCATCTCTATCGCAATGCTCACTTGTCTTCTTGCACAAAACCCCTGTAGTGTGCTAATGTGTCTGCGAGAGGCTGGTGGAAAAGAAAGAGTATGGGGAGAGTGGAAGAGAAAGGGGCTGGGGAGGTTCAGCGATGAATCCCCTCAGGAAGCAGTGCAAAGGGTGCTGGTGATTGCAGTGGGACAGAGGGGTGCTGGGGCCACATGTGGGAAATCAGTGTCACCGCTCTGCCGTGTCCCGAGGTGTGAGACCACCTCCTGCTCCTGCAAGAAGGGGAGCTCACAAGATCCCCTGAAAACTTCAAACCTCGGCTCAGAAATGACCGGAGAAAATCAAGTGGAGACAGCGATTGTGTCTGAGCCTATGGGCTGAGATGCAAATTTGATAGCCCGGGCGTGGGGGTAGAAACACCAGCGTTTGGGGTGAATTTCACGGTGAAAAGGGCAAAGCCCAGGACTGGTTGCTGCCACGCAGCAACGATGTCCCTTCCCTCCGCTCTCCTCCAGACCTGTTGAATACGTGTGTGCTGCGCCAGCCCTCATCCCAGAGGATGCTCCGAAAGCATCCACTTGCATCCTCAGCCCTATCAGGGATGCAGCTCCTGCCTGCCTACAAGGAGAAGGGGTTTGGGGCTCCAAAATTCCCCAGCAAGAAGCATTATGCAGCCCCTGGGCAGGGGTGCAAGAGAGGGAGCAAAATCCCTGCAAAATACACCCACAGCCCCGCTGCTGAGCACAGCCGGGTAGGGAAAGCTCCGAAATTGGCCCGGCACCACCGGTCAGAGCATCCCGAAGAAGCCCGGCTGCAGAGGGGGCTTTTATCCCCATATCCACCCCCCCCTCCCACCCCCCGGGATTTTTCTGGCATCCGCAGCAGCAGCATGGGCAATGGTGTCTGGCCAGACTTTCCAGCCCTGCATTGGGGCCGAGTTTCTCAAAAAAA
>VYZV01002878.1:12221-27145 GCA_013401275.1 Pandion haliaetus | reverse complement strand
GATCAGTCCTCGGGGGCCCCCCCCCGCCCCCCCCCCGCCCCGCAGGACTCAGTGGTGGGAAAAGTGTAGAGCATTTGTATGTGCTGGGAAGAAGCCATGAGAAGGGGCATGTGGACTTCGGAGCCTGGCCGATTTGCCTTTGAATGCCAAAATTGCAGACATGCCATGAGGAGAAAAAAAAAAAAAAAAAAAAAAAAAAAAAAAAAAAGAAACNAAAAAAAAGCCGAGAGACACAGCAATGATTTATTTTGCATTAACAGTAGACATGTCGTGGGATGAGATGTCCTGTTGGAGCTGTCAAGCCTTCCCTGCTTGCCTCGGCGCAGTCAACTGGGGATGTGGTGGTTTTTTTTTTTTCTGTTGTTGAGCAAAAACGCTGTGAAATTGCTACGCACGGAAATTTGGGCTGCCGAACAAGTGACTTTCCCAGTGCGTGCTGCAACGGGCGTCTCTTTTGCAGGGAGACCCTAAAAAGCCCACGACGAGGGAGGCAAATCGCAGCTTTGGCAAAGCAAGCAAGTGCGAGTTGGCGAGGAGTTTGCAGGGAGTTGTTTGTGTCCTTCCCGGCTGCCTTTTGCAGATGTATTTTCCAGGGGACTGGAGGAGTGAGGCTGCCTCAGAGGCAGGAGAAACTTCCTTGTTCCCGTGCAGAGAGCAGCACTTTGCTGCTGTTCTGGGATTGTTCCACCGCGGTTGCAAGGTGGTAACTTTGGAGCATCTGTGTTTCCTAGCCGTGAGAGGTGATGAGATGCTCCTGCATCACAGGCTGTCAGTGCCCCGCTGGGAATGGAGGAGGCAGGAAGGATCCTGGGGGGGGGGTAAGAGAGCTGATCTGCCTGCCCATTTCCCTACACCTCTTGGAGATGCTCTCCAGAAACCCACCATGCTTTCATTTAGCAGGAGAGGTTGGAGATGCTGTTTGCACATCTTGTCACACAGGTTGAGGTTTCCCCTTCCAAAAGGGCTCTGCTCCATCTTCCCACCCCATTTCCCCCTGCCTTTCTCCAGCCCCTGCCAGGACCAAGCTTTGCTGCTCAGGGAGGGAGCGAACGCGCGTCGCAGGATATGGTGGTGGGGAGGGGGGGCAGAGGAGAAGACCGCAGCAGGAGGATTGTGATCTCTCATAAAAATAGCAGAAACCATCATTAATTATAAGCAGAGTGGTGTGGAAGGCAGCTGTCAAAGAGTGGTGGGACGTGGGTGGCAAAATCCAAGGGCCGCAGTGGAGTAGTGGGGTTTTCTGTGGGGTGGGAAGGGATGAGCTGTTGCAAAATGGAAGCAATCCCCCCTGTGCATCTCTCAGTCCCCAGGTGTGCTGCCCCTCGGACAGGACAGCTTTTAAAATCAGTTTGCGCCCCTGGTGCTCTTGGGGAGGAAAATGTTGTAGCAGAGAGACCTGGTGTCTGAGCAGAGAAGTTGGCTTTGCTTGGTTGCGTGTTGTGGGTGCGGGGATGGAGGGGGTGCGCAAAGGTCTCTGCGGATCCCTCTGTACCTGGGGTCTCACCCCTTTTCCCTCGCTTCACTTTTTTTTTTTCTTTGCCTTGGAGACACCAGCTTAGAAATGGGGAAAGCAGCCTAAAATGGCTCTTTCCTTGCAAACTGTGCTTTCTGATGGGCACACCTTGCTTTGCATCAGCAGTGCCAGTTTCAGGCTCTGCATCCCACACCCCACCCGAGATGGGGTGACCCCCCCACCCCCCCAGCTTTGGCTCTTTGCCAGCCAGGGGACACCCACATTAGCCAAAGGGGCTGTATTTACGTGACCACTTTGCTCCCCCCATCTTTTCTCCCAATTCCCTCAAAGGGAAGGGGTCCTGTTGCTGCACGAAACCCATGCGCACCCCTCCTGCAGTGCCAGCGAGGTTGCATTCGGGTTAGCTCTGGTTGCACCAGGCAAACCTCCTCNCTTGCCAACAGATTATTTATGGAAGGGAAGAAAATATTCTCACAAGTCTAATAACTTTAGTGCTTATAAAGGATTAGGTCCTAATAACTCCTGTGATAAGATGGAGGCTCGGTGTAATCTGTTACTAAGTGAAAATCTAAAAGCCATTTAAATAGATACAGCAAAGAGCTATCAAGAGACTAGCACATTGTAAACAACAAGGAAATATCTTTTTAATGATTTAAGGGGGCGCAGGAGGTAGTGGGACAGTAGATGCATTTATAAGCAAGACAGTATCATTTCATTTATATATTGAGAAAATATTTACAAATATTCAACAGATGTTATAGGGATGTTGCAGAGGTGGAGAGTGTGTTTCGCACAGATGTAAGAACATCTGTAGAAGTCAGTATATAGTTACATAGCTGTGATTATGAGTGATAATTGACTGGCTGGACAGACAGTTGATGTTTTAATGAAGCATTTATTAAAACTTTATGGTAGTGTTACTAGGAATAGAATAAACACCACAACTGTCAACTCTTTAGACTGGGGATGCTTTTCTTCCACCCTTGGCTTGTGCTGTGCTGACTGTGCTGCTGGCCCAAGAAATACATATATGTGCTTTGAGTCACTGTTTCTGGCCTTTCACGGCCATGGGGATGCTGGCCTGATATGAGAGCGTCGGCGAGGAGATGTGACATGCCTTCCTGAAGGATGGGACATGGTAGAGAAGGTGCCGTCTTGTTTCTTCCAGGACTTTTTGCTGGCTAAACTCATGTTGGTGTGGGGTAAGAGGAGGTATGGAGCGTGGCCGAGGGAGTTTTCAAGGGGGGTGCTGGTTGAAGGAGGTAGCTGGTCCCTGACTGTGTCCAAGTGACACGTAAAGGAGTCGTGGAAAGCTCCAAAACCTGGGACAAGTAGCCAAAACTTGAAGCAGAGGAGCCAGAGGCATGTTTCTGAAGGTGCACAGAGGAAATAAATGTGGTGACCACAGGGGCCATGTTTTAGTTGACCTGAAGGCAATGGAGGTGTCAGAGGTATTTTATTACTGCGAGTATTGATACATACAGAGTATATCAGCTGATGCAGCAGGGTCCTCAGTACTGAAAATGAAATGCTGTCGCTGTTGTTAATAGTGATGCTATTTGCAAGTACTGAGTTTGTTCTATCATTGTAATGTGCTGGTCCCCGGGAGCAGGCTTTCTTAGGATTAGAGTAGCCGATGGTACATTGTCAATATTTAAATCTCATAATTTCAAACTGTCTGTTGATCTTTGCACAACAGTCATCTCTGATGAAACCAGTCAAATTCATCCTGTGGATTTTCTGCCAGAAGATTTCGCTTTATTTTCTGTATCTCAGGTATGACTCCTACAGTGATTAAAAATGTTTGGGTTGCAAAACAGGGGAATACAGAAATATGAGCAAAGACGCTGTCGCTGACATTTAAAAAAACCCTGAAAAAGTTTATTTTGAGATTGGTCTTTTGCAAGACCTAAACAAAGCATTTTTTGAGAGGGCTGGTTTGGAAAATGTTCACAGTTACTCTGTTACTTCTGAATCAGAAGCATTTGCTCTAAAATTAAATAGTCATAAAAAGAAAGAAAAAAAACCCCAACCAAGCAGTTCGTGACAGCTGACCGAGAGATCATTTCTGAGTAGGTGGGAGGCTTAAAAAAAGGTATGTGCAGAATCCTTGCTATTTTTACTCTTACTGATGATTCTTACTTTCATGATTAATACTTTTAACATCACTGCGTGGCTTGTGCAAGGGAGTCCTGCTTTCTTGGGTAAAGTCCTGAGGCCCAGTTTGAAAAAAAACAGTTATTGGAAAGTTCTGCATTTATTTGCTTAGCAAGGAAGATGAATTCCCTCCGCTAAAATCCAAGAGGTGACATTCTGCTTACCCTTGCAGTGATCAGACCAGATGACCATGGGCTGAGCATCCTTAAAAGTCTAAGGAGCCATAAGTCCCATGCCAGGGCTTTTGGGTGGAAAGCAATAGCTTTCCTGGATGCATTAAAAATACCTCTTTAAAGAACAGACAAGAAAAAAATAATCTTTAACTTTTTCTTGGAAGGTGTTTTGACCAAGGTGCAGGTGTAAGACCAGACTCCATCTGGAGTGGTTCACGTGTTCATCTCTTAGAGGCCACTTGTGGAATGAAAGGGAATCCAATTTGTCTTTTCTTAGAGAAATGGGGTGAAATTAGCACTGTAAATGTGACTTGCAGGACTGTGAGTTAAATTGTCCAGTGGAATTTGGTTCTGGATAGACCTTGGCAGGGGTCTGCTGGCTGCCCTCACATGCACTTGGCAGAGGGAAGGGTCCTCCTTCTCCTCCTCCTGCTGTTGTACCAAGGGGTGGCAGGAGATGGCTGCATCTTTTTTTCTTGGCAGGTTCTGCCAGTCAGTGAAGCTGCTTCTGGATGTAAAGCACTGAAAGGGATGTAAGCGCGTGTAGGACTAAGCCCAAATGCTGATCAGCTGTGCTGTTTAAATGAACCAAACAGTGCCAAGACCTAAAATGTCATTTTTCCTAAAAAGTGTTGGAATCAGACGGCAGATGTTTCCTGGGTTCTGGTTTGCATCTCGTATTTTTTTTGGAAAACGGCTCCGACTGCTGTAAAGCACTGCAACATAGAAGGCAGAACTGATTGCCCCAGGCGATGGGAGTTTTGGCTGATGAGGGACTTCTGAACTGGGCCCTAAATTAAGTCCATGAAAACAGTGTTTTGTGTTTCCTGCTGGGTGACTTCTATTGCTTGGCTGATGAGTCCTGTTCAGGGGGTCTGACTTGAGGTTTTTTGATCCACGGGGCTGGTGTTTTGAGATGGTAAGCATCAGATGAGATGTTTCAGGATGATAAGCAGCTGTGTGTGTTCAAGTTACCTGTCTAAAAGGCTTCCTTGTGTGAGCTCTGTTGCTGACACAGAGGTGGGAGAAGACAGGGTGTTGCAGGTGGTTGATGTTGCCACTGTGCTTCTTCCCTGCAGTTCTTCTGGCTGTTGTAAAGGGCATTGGGGATATTGATTCGGTCTGCTTCATGGCCCTGATTCAGCTGAGAGCTTTAGAAGATGCCTAATCTTAAAATATGCCCCAGTAATTGGTGTACGTTGGGTCCTTAGTATGGGTAGAAGCGCTTTACCAGAGCTGGGTTACATCATAGAAATTGCCTGTTGAATCATGGAGAAGGTGACAGCCACCTAGTAGGTGACAGAACAGCTGGAAATGAGGATTAGTACATGGCGGCCTCCCTGTCCCTGGCCTGGCACCTTACGCTGCCGTTTGTATCTATGGAAAGATGATGTAAAATATCAGTGCTGTGTCAGGAGGGGATTGTACAGCTGCTTGGAATGAGCGTCAGTAATGCAAACGCAGGGCAGGGGCGAGGCACCCGCTCGCCTTGCCTGGCTGTTTTTGGCAGCGCTGCGGGGTGGTTTGGGGCCAGATCCTGCTGTTGGCATCTGACTCTGGGAGGCTCCCCGAGCCAGCTGACGTGGGCGCTGAGGACAGTATCGTGCTGTGCACGTGTGCTTTGTGCGATGCTGAAGGCAGGGACGTCCAGAGTTAGCAGGGGCGATGGCAGGGATACAGCTGTGGCAGCAGTGCCTTATAGCCCTTGGTTATAAAGCATCCAGCTCGCTTGGGAGAAAGGAAATTTGATGAAAAAGTGCTTTTAATTTTAGACGTTCGATGTAGTCCACATGAAGTTTCTGGCGGGTTTTTACTTTTAAGTCCAGCTCTAGGTCCTTAGGTTATATTTACACATAGGGCAGGTAAGAGTGGGATGTGTATCTGTCTGTGTGCCTGCCTGTCATCTATGTCTTTTTTTTTTTTCTCCCTAATACTTCAGGGCTTTTTGCTGTAAACAAGTTAGTTTCTCCAATTAGGTTTATTTTACATTCTGTTACCTTACTTTACTGCTGTTTATCTCTGTGTGTATCCTAGACTCCAGGGTGTGCCAGGTAGGGAGGATGAGGAAATTGCTTTAACAGGTTTGTCTCTGTTGGCGTAAAAAATATGAGGCATTCGGCACCAGTGCAGGAAGAGAGGAGAGCAAGGACCTGCTGAGTTATGGAAGGCTGTCACCACCTCACATGATCCCTTCTCTACCATGTGTCTTCAGAGAAGTTTGGTTCCTGTCCTTCCCCTTCAGGATGGACAATGCAGACTGCTCTGCTCTGATGGTTCCTTTAGTTTCTCATTTTTGCCTGTTTTCCCTCCAGGCTTAGTAATCTATTTTCTGTGCTGCTGCACAAATGATACTGATGCTTGACTTCAAGAGCAGAAAGATCAGCCCTATTGAGTGGCTGGAGCAGGAGGGCTGGAAAGGACCTCCATGGCTTGTACAGACCATCTCTTACCCCAGGGCAGGGTTAAGTGTACCAAGATCTGTTTCTGGATAGATCAGCATCCTAACCCGTCCAAAAAGCAAGGCTCTGTGCCCTTCCCACAGTCTATCCCACTTCTTCACCAGATTCATTATTAGTGTTTTCTTCTCATGCCCAAATCAAATGTCCCCTCCTGCAGTTCAAACCCAAGCTTTCCTCTTCGATCGACCAAGAACATGGAAAACAGATTATACTCTATCCCCTTTCAGCTGTTTTTTATATATTTGACTATTGTGAACATTCCTAGTTCTCCAGTTTAGATGGGATTTGTTTCTTCCACCCCAGAGTACGTCTGAACCAACACAGCGCTGTTCAAAGCAGTAATTTGCCGCTAATAAAATCCTGTGGGTTGTTCAATATGAAAGAGAAATTGTCACTTGATATAAGTGAAAACATTTGGCGAGGGAAGCTCTTAAAGAAATAATAAAAAAAGACAGAAATTTGGAAGAAGTGATCCTTAAAAGGTTTCCAACTAGTACTTTGTCTGAGAAGAGAGACAGGCTCTTTCTCTAGGAGGTGAAAGCTGTTCCTTGATGTGTTCAATAGTCCTTCCAAATGAGCCTCCATTTGCATTGTGCAGGTGCTCAGGGGTGTAAATGTTGTGGCAGGCTGCCGCTAGCAATCCTGCCTGAAGTACGGTTTTATTTAGGGACCTCTGCCTAGAGGAGCAGGCTTTCTTTTCAGCCACAGTGTTAGTCCTGTGCATCCTCATGTTAAATGCAGTGGGGTGATTTGCAGCATTGCCCATGAACTAGCTTTTTGGGTAGCTGGAGACTGCATTTATTACCTTACCTTGCCTGCATGCTCTTGGAGGTGGTCTCTTGTTGGAGAATGGCTCAGAGAGCAAGGATATGTATCCACAGAACAGTTGTACGAGCACAGCCTGTTCTGAACTTAGTATAAGTAGCAAGACTAGGCCGTGAGTCCGAGCTGAAACTGCAAGCCAGGCTGATAACAGTAAAACAACAAGGACACTGCGACCTTGAAGAGTATCATAAACCAACCAGAAGTTAACCCGTGTGTATCTAGTTGCTTAAACCAATCAGGAGTTAACCTGTGTGTATCTAGTTGCTTAAACCAATCAGAAGTTAACTCGTATTAACCTAAACTGTATAAATAAGCGCTATTCGGGCTAATAAAGTGAACTACGCTTTATCACTCACACTGAGTCGACCCAGCGTGTTCCTCCGCCACGCCGGCAGTCTCTGAGCACTGAAGAAGGTCACCTGCGTTCCTTGAAGCAAGGAGCAGAGATCCAGACTTTCAGACCTGGAAGGGAACACTGTTGACTTGACTTGAGCTGTAAAAATCTTGGGTTGTGTGTGTTGTGATTTGCAGTGTGGCTACTTGGAAGACTGATCTCAGTGTTTACTGTGGCTGGGATCCACTGGGACATGGGTATCTCTAGGCTAGCAGGCAATGGAGGCAACCAGAAGGACTGCAGGAGCACAGTGTTGGGTCAGAGTCGCAAAGGGCAAAGGAGATGCTGTGGAGAAGAGTGCTTGAGGGTGGACAGGATACCGACTTGGTATTCTTCCCCTTAATCTTGGGTGATGCCTGGTCTTGTATTGTCTTCTGTGGGTGAGAAGATGCTGTGGTGGGTCACCTGAGGAGGGAGAGCATGATTCAGGATCAGTCTTGTGGCACCCAACTTGCATGCATCCTAAAGCTAGTCCCACAGGGCCGAGTCCCCCTTCACCCTGTTCCACATACAGGGCCAGTACCATGTGGCATCTGAGTGTGTCACTTCTTCAGTTTGTTTGCTGGCAAATTTGGATGTCTAAAATCTTAGCAGGTGCTGTGCAAGCACAGGCACCCCCAGAGGGTTATTCATCTCATCCGAATTTTCAGTGTCCGACTCAGACCACACAAATCATCCTTTGGAGATGTTTTCTCTTGGTTAGCTGCAAATGATTGACTAGGTAAGACAAATCCCACCTGAGGTGGGTAGGATTGGTGGGTGTCATTTCTTGTAGTGCTGTTTCATCGGGATTTGCTGTGCTGGAAAACCCCCAGGTGAAATAAAAAACGGAGTCAGGACCTGGTCTGATATCACCTGTGTCCTGCCTAGGCTTTTGCTCCATCTGCTCTGGCCTAGGTACCCCCATTTTACTTGATGTAAAGCCCTTTGGCCAGATGGGGGACATAATAAAATAATGATGTGTTCTGGAAGTAGGACAGAAGAGGAGACAACTGGAGTGACCATTTCAGCTTTGGGATTGGGTTGAAGCAGAGCAGCTCTCAGTACAGTCCTGTCCTGCTTTCTGAGAGCCTCAGCACCAATTGCTGCAGTTTCCTAATTGTTCAGGCAGGTGGATCTGGTCTCATTTTTTCAAAATGGTTTCCTTGATCGCTTTGCAGTGGCTTTTTCACTCACGGTCCTGCAAAAGGCTTGAAGATGGTAAAGGCTACATGAAATTGCACATGGTAGCACCTGGCTTTGAGGGGACTGGGTGAAATCAGCAGATGCATTCACCAGGGAAGTCTACTGGGGCCACCCCATGTTCCACTTCCCTCCCACTTGCTGGAAAAAGAAATGCGGATTCCTTATATGCCAGCATACCTGGGGTCAAGCTCTGGAAATGGAGTGAGCCCTGGAGCTGCCCATGGACCCACCTTCCCAGTGACCATGTCCCTGGTGGAGGCTTTTCACCAAGGACATGGGGTCATGCTGGAAGCCCTTACTGCAGCTCTGCTGTACTCATCAGGTTGCTTCTTACTGAGAAGTAGGACCATCTCAAGTCAATGAACATTACTGAATTTTGGAGGCAGGGGCCATCTCTCTGGGAAAGCAGTGGGATTTCTACTTCACCATTCAGGACTCAGTGGTACGTTGGCTCAACTGACGCTCTATCCAGGTAGGAGGTTTCAAGGATGTAGGACCTTTTTTGCATCCTCTCTTCCAGTTGCCTGCCTTTTTAATGTCAATCCCAATTAACCAAGCATACATTGGAGGGAGAAAGTAAGTTTTTCAGGAATTACTCTAAGGGAGAGCCCTAGGGTGCTGGATTTGTGTTTGTGGGCAGGGGACATCTCCCTGCAGGGGCTTACTCCAAAGGAAGGAAAACCAGGGTGGAGTTGACAGGAGATGAGAAATGTAAAATGGTGTGAAGAAGCCAATGCCGGCACTTATACAAAGAGCCAATATTGATACAGATGACAAGGCAGTGTGTTTGAGATAATCATGCAGCTGAGACCAACAGCTGTGGGAAGAAGGAAATAGAAGACATTCTTTTTTGTATTGGCTGGCTTTTTCTGCCTGTGTATTAAGAGACTGAATCTGAATTAAGTAACAGAGGAATGGGAGCTGCATGGGAGAAGAATCAGATCGGTTTGAACCACCACTGTGCAGAAACAATGAACAAGGGATCTGAAACCAGGGGGTTTCCCCCTTCCCTGCTCTTTCAAATGCATTTCATAATATTTTCCTTTGTGTTCCTGCCTAGCATAGTGTCACCTTGAGCCTCTTTTGCTGCTGTTTCCCCTTCCCTTGGTTTACAGGCTGGCAATGTGGCTTGTGGTCCTTAATTTGGTTTCCAGCACACACAGGTTTCTTCAGACTGAGAGAGAAATCGGAGTACAGTGGTGTGTGCTGCTTGTTTAATGTTGATGATTGCAGGCCAGTCAGCATGCTACTGTTAACGGTATGGCTGGGGACTCTTGTTTGAAGTGTTAATTAGCAGCAATTAATAAGAAGTGAAAAATTAATACCCTATGTCAGCTTTCTTTGCTAGTTAGTTATATCAACACAAAGGCTTAGAGCTATCTTGAAGCTTATGTTTGCATTAGAGTTTGGTCTTGTTGTCACATAGTATTGGGAAAATACTTAAATGCTCTCCTACTATAAATGGTAAACTAGTTATTCCCAAAATAAGAAGATAAGCTATAGCCTCTAACAGATCCAGTTTTCTTGGGATGTGGATGCTCTCGACATGACGTTTCAAAAACCTTAAGTTGTCCATAGCTTAAGCAAAAAATACATTAAAATAGAGGTAAACAAACAAAAATGTTGACAACATTGCTGAATCTGGCTAAGAGATTCTGCATTGCCCCTTTTTAATTGAAGTGGGCTCAAGCCCAGGCCCAGACATGGCCACCAAGGATGGATCCCAGCCATGTTGCAGACACCTCGTGCAGGTTCCTGCTGGTTTTCCCATTTCTGATGGGAAGTTCCCTGACCCAGAGGAATAGGCCTTTCTCATGGATTTGGTGGCAGATTTGGGGCTTGACTGCATAAGAAACAGCAAATACTGTTGTTGTCTTGACTGGATACCTTCAGCTTTTTATCAGTTCATAACTTTGTTTTATCAGTGTCATAGGAGTGTCACAAGATTTAACTACACTACCAAGAGGCTTATCTTTCTTCTTGGTGTTTATATTGTTACCCCTGTGTTGTTTAAGGTGATTGATTTGTTGTGTTTAAATTGATCTCTCTGTTTCTCTCCATACTTTCAATGTTTTTTTAATAGACCCAGGTTACCTTCCATCATTGTCTGGTCCTAGGCAAAAATGAAAACAGCTGAATCCACCCAAGGTTCAGTTTCAGCTGACACCTCCCCTCCTCTCATGTTTAACAAGGTTGATGTAAAATCCTGATACTTAACCAATTTATTATTAATGATATTTACGGAAGTATTCTCTACCAAAGGAGAAGTGGTTTTTGACTTTCAGTAGACTGATTGCTTCTAGTTTCATGGTTAATTGAAATGTAATATACACTGGGGATGAGTGATACATGTGTTCTGAGGTTAGCTGCACTCAAAATACTCATAGTATATAATACACTTAATTCATTAGCAAGTCTCATGTCAACAAAGAATAAAGATGAAGTGCCGTAGTGGCCATCACAGTGGGGAAGTGATCATTATTATTTATGGAGTACTTGAAGTATACTAAGCACTTTGCAAAGAGGCCAACAAGCATATTGCTCTGAACTGGTTTACACTCTGTTTTTTTGAAAATATTTTTATCTTTTCATTAGCAGGTTTCTTTGGGGTGAGGAAGGCAAATTGCTGATGGGGTTCTAACTTTGCCCAAACAACCTTCAGTTGGGGGTTGTATCACCTGCCTTGGTAATTTGCTTCTACCAGTGATGCTTTGTGAAACACAAATGGTTTTAGCATGGTTTGATTGCAGTCACCACGATGCTGTTCTCATTGGTCCAGCAGACAGTCCCACCATGGTTCAGTTAACGGATATCACACTTTTGTCGTTTAAGCCCAGCTGGCAACAAAGCATCATGCAGCCGCTTGCTCTCTCCTCTCTGTGGCCCTCGCGGGATGAGGAGGAGAAAATACAGAGAAACTCTCGTGGGTCAACACAAGGATGGGGAGGGATCACTCACCACTTATGGTCATGGGCAAAAGACAGACTCGACTTGGGGGAAAAAACAAAATCAATTTAATTTGCTAGCAATCAGATCAAAACAAGGATAATGAGCAGTAAAACTCAAATCTTAAAACACCTTCCCCCCACCCCTCCCTCCTTCGTGGCTCAACTCCACTCCCAGTTTTCTCCACCTCCTCCCCCTCCAGCAGTGCAGGGGAATGGGGGTTGGGGTCAGTTCATCACATGTTGTCTCTGTTGCTCCTTCCTCCTCAGGGGGAGGACTCCTCACTTTTCCTCTGCTCCACCGTGGGGTCCCTCCCATGGGAGACAGTCCTCCATGAACTTCTCCAACGTGAGTCCTTCCCACAGGCTGCAGTCCTTCACAAACTGCTCCAGCGTGGGTCCCTTCCACGGCGTGCAGTCCTTCAGGCACAGACTGCTCCAGCGTAGGCTTTCCCATGGAGTCACAGCCGTCTTTGGGGCATCCACCTGCTGTGGCATGGGCTCCTCCCTGGGCTGCAGGCGGGCATCTGCTCCCCTGCTCACCTCCACGGGCTGCAGGGGGACAGCCTGCCATCTCACCATGGGCTGCAGGGGCATCAACCTCCTCCGGCCCACCTCCTCCCCCTCCTTCTTCACTGACCTCGGGATCTGCAGAGGGGTTTCTCTCACATTCCAATCCCTCTACTCACTGCAGGTTCCCCTTCTTAAATGCATTATCCCAGAGGCTCTCCCACCGTCACTGATGGGGTTGGCCTGGGCCAAAGTTGGGTCTGACTTGGGAGCCGAGGGAGCTTCCAGCAGCTTCTCACAGGAGCCACCCCTGCAGCCCCTCCCCCGCTACCAAAACCCCACCATGCAAACCCAAAACACACACTTACACTTGGCATGCTCCTCATCTTTTTCAGTTCCTCCTATAACTGCTCACATGTGTCCATTTCTTCCTTGCAATTTTCATTGGAACAGCCTTAAAAACTGTGAGCGAAAAAATTTATGACAGAGCACTCTCCCTTTTTCTATTTTATAACCACCATATCTGGCCTTCCTGAATATGCTTCCTGAGTAGTAAAAGTTAAAAAAAACCCATAATACTTTTACAATCTTATTACCTCCTGCTTTGCTTGGCCTCTGGCAGTAAACTTTTTTCCTATTTTTAGTCATGCTCCTTGCAGGTTATTTGGCATTGGTGCTGCCAGCATAGTCCTCTCTGTCATGCAAGTCTTGGGTTCACCCACTAATAAGCGGGACCAGTCCTCCACATCCTATATTCTGGACACACACCTTCCTTACTATCTGTCTTTGCTTTAGCATATCTTGTGTGAATAGCTGGTTCCCTCTGTGCCCATAACCTGAGCTCTTGGTTTCTCTTTTTCAGTCCTCCTTTGACACCTCGTAATTCATCACCATCTCAGAGAGTTTTACTGAAAAGCTCACTTTGGAGTTCTTTTTAATCTGCTCCTAAGGGTACATCTCTGGGTATTGCTTGTCTGGTGGCTTACTGTAGGTAGAAATATAGTTCTTATTTAGCCTGCTGTCTGATTCAAGATCTAGTCAGTCTGTACTCCCTTTCTCATATAATTTTTCATCTCTGCATGTTTTTGTTCCACTTTGTATTTACTATGGTCATTCCTTCTAGAAGAATCTCCTCTGCCAACATAATCCAATCTACACCTGAGTTAATATTTGGTACCCTGCATGGTACTAACTGGTGCAGTTACCTTAGGTTAGCCTTCACTTGAAAAACAGTTGCAGCCAGCACTATTTCATTAGAGTATCTGCATTTTGCATGCTGAACTTTATTTTCTAGAGTTATTCCAGTCTCTCCCAAGTATTCTCCCTTCAGTGTTTCCTCTGTTTCATTATCACAAATACACCCCTTTGGAAGTTTGAATATTTATGGAGTGAGATATAGCTCACACAGTGTTAGCCATCAAAAAGTTGGATGCCAAGAGCTGGACTTGCTGGAGGATGGTTGAGTTGGCCTTTCTTGGGTGTCTTTTTTTGGCATGGGTTTTGCCACCTTATGGGCTGGTCCTTCTCTCTCTGTTGGTGATACGGGGAGCTGGACTGAACTTTGAGATGTGTATCCTTTGTGTTGAGTAGTGGGGATGTAGTTTATTACCTCATTATCTTGTATGTTGTTATTATTGTCATTATTGCTGCTTTGATATTATTGCCACTAAGGGGAGATGTCTTTTGTTGTGGTTCCTCATCCAACTCTAGCTTCACCTTGGAGGAGAGAGCAGGATTGAAGGTTTACAATCAACATGGGATAACTTGAAAACCACTAGGAAAGGCTGAGGGAATGGGTCGGTGTGGGTAGAACAAATCACTCATTGTTGTGGTTTTGTTTCTTTTTTTTTTTTTTCCCTTTTTCTTCTAGCTTGTCCTCTAGGTGCTCCCTACTGCAGGATGAATTAGGGAGGCAAGGCCTTTTCCTCTGAACCATGGAGACAAGGGCATCTTTCATCACTACCATGCAAGAGACCCAGCATCTCTCCCCAGAGAAGGGTCAGAGCCCGGCCAATGGCAACATGGAGCAGTTTGATTCAGGTGAGCTCTCCTTCACCCCCATGGGTTGTCTTCACTGGTACAGCCCTCCAACTGATCACCAGTAGGGGTGGGCACAGCCATGTTGCTGGGGAGCATTGGGAATTGTTGTACAGCTTGAAGGCCTTTTTTGGGGTCTTACGGATTAGACTTTGTCCCATGGTTGATGGGTTGGGTAATTTGAGCTTTTCTTCTGGATCTCTTCTACAGTATGTAGCAGCTATTCAAAATTTGAACAAAAAGCAATGGAAAACCTTGCCCAGGACATCATATTGTGTTCTTTCTGTTTCCCCACCCTTTTTTATTTTGTTGGACTTTTGTGGTTAAAGAGAGGAAATGCGCAATCAGAAATTACAGCATTTCTCCCTTGTTTTGACCCTTCACCCTCATTTCCTCCAGAGTTTTTTTTAAGTGACCCAGGTGAGAGGGCTTCACAAACATTAGACCAGCCAGTGGAGAGCTGGTCACATGTTGTCCTTGTGCTCATGGTGTGGGTCGTGGTTTCAGTTTCAGCCCAGCCCTTGCAGCCGCTTGCTCGCTCCCCACCCCCTCCCCTGGCCACGGTGGGATGAGGAGAAAAGGACTGGGAGGGATCACTCCCCACTTATGGTCACGGGCAAAAGGCAGGCTCAACTTGGGGAAGAAACCAAATCAATTCAATTTACTACAAATCAAATCAAAACAAGGATATTAGGAAGGAAACCCAAACCTCAGAACACCTTCCCCCCACCCCTCCCGCCTTCCCAGCTCAGCTCCATTCCCGGT
>VYZV01002878.1:0-11322 GCA_013401275.1 Pandion haliaetus | reverse complement strand
AAAAAAAAAAAAAAAAAAAAAAGTCAGTAATTTTCTGTCACCTTTGTGAGTTGAACTGGCTGGAGGAAGAGCAAGGGCCAGAGCACATGCTGGTGGCAATGAGACATCTCCCAACGGCATTGAATTGTTAATGCCTCAGCTATAACTTGTAACTTCATCATTGCTCTGTGTTTGCATGGGGAGCTCAACTGAAGAGCTTGTGGAGAGCAACACTGAGCTATTGATCAGTTAATCTGTACAAAAGTGTTTGGTTTTGCATTGTAGTACTTGTGTTGGTGCTTATAAGCTTGAGTGCTTTTCCAGAACTCACTTGTGTTTTTGTAAGATCTATTCTTGACAAAAGGATCCTAAGATGTAAATGGCAGATGAGTCTGTGCTTGCAGGTTGGCCTCAGAAATGGATGCCTTAAGTCTACTTCCATGGAAATAGGCGCCCTCACCAGTGGTGAATCACTGATTCAACACTCCTCAAATGCAAGAGTAGCAGTGTTGGGGTGATTGCTTTAAAACTCTGCATGCTTTGCCTTCAGTGTCTTTTGCAGCTTTTCTCTCCAGTGGTGCTGTTTGTGCTTTATTGGTCAGTGCTGTGCTGAAGTCCTTTGCAAGGCTGTGTCTTTGGTCTGCTTTTCACTGCTTCTTGCTCAGCACCTCAGAAATTTGGCCACCCAGCCTTTAGTTTCTTCACTTCTTGCAGTGACTCAGTAATTTTCCTGTTTCCCTGGACACCACCCATTGGAAAGCTGTGACTGGTCTTTGAATCTTTGCCATGTTCACTAATGAGTTTGGAGTGGGGGTGGAAGACTCACAACAGTGTGAGACCATGCGAGTTAAACTATGAGCTGTGGCCCTTGAGGTGACTTCGTAAGCTTTTTAGGGTGAGGATGAGCTGTCTTATACAGCCCCTTGTGCAGTGCAACTATCTTCTTCAACTTTTACCATGAAAATAATAAACAAGGGTGGGACAGTTGGCTTGCAGGTTGTCAGTGACCACCTGGGCAGCTCTTAGCGAGCAACTGCATTATGCTTGTGCAATTGAGATGGAAATGCAGATGGACTTTCAAGAGGTCAGCAGTGGTAGGGAAAAATGACAGGGATGTCCTATAAAAAATGCAAACTAGCTGTGTTGCACTGAAAATGTGTTTGAAATGTGGGGTAATTCAACTGGTCTTGCCATTATGCTTGTAGATTCAACTAGACTCTTAAACTCTGCATGTTAGATGGGACACAGAGAGGTGGAAACTTCCCTGTGTTGTGGGCTTGTTAGGCCAGCCAAAGTTTTGGTTTTTTTCCATGGTATATGCAGTGGTTCTGCTTGTTTCAGATGGCTTCAAAGGGGAATTGGATATTCTTATGGAAGAAAGATGTGGTGTACTAACTGCTTAGGAGCCATGTTTGTCTCAAGGAAGCCCCTGAACCAGAAATAGTTGGATGATAGGAAGTTACCTGGTGGCGAATCATAGATGGTTGCCCTCATCTAATGGATGTCTTTAGGCATCCAGGAGGAGGCAAAGAATACAGGAAAAGTGCACTGTCTCTGTGTGAAGGGGAGAATGCGTAGATATGGAGGGGTTGTGATGACAAACCTGGATTCAGCCCACCTAAAGAAAGCAGGACACCTTTGTTACCTTAGGTAAGAACATAAATATTACCCTGGATTCTCCCATAGACATGAAAGAGAAAGCCTCCCTTCTATAGTGTGACTCACAGAGATGACTACTGAGGGTCATCTGGAGTTAAACATCTGAATCTGGAGCTGAGGTGTCTTAAAACACCTTACAACACCTAGTCATCTGATGCTGCCTGTATCACCAGCGAAGAGAAAGATAGAGCTCCAGAAAGCAAGTCATCCTGTTTTAACACAGGTGCCTGGTTGCCTTTGGGTTGAGTTGCCATCTGGAGCTGCCTGTTTCTCCCCACTGAGGATAAAGAAAGCTAACCGCTGGCTGGAGCAGATGGGAACATCTTAATCCTTGTTGCTCACATGATGCAGACCCCTCTCTCAAGGTGGGATTCATGTCCTCTAATTCAGACATATCCAGAGTGGGCATCTGCAGCCTGATCTAGTTACCATTGTAGCCATTTATATCCATGGGAGAGAGGTAGGAGCCTCTAGAATGAGATTCAGTTTGCCAACCATAGACAGTGGTTTTAGAATGAGAAGAACTGGCCTGTGGTGCCTAAATTTCTTTGGGGATACGGATCTTGGTGACTCTCCCAAGGCCATGCCAGAGGTTTGTGGTTGATTAGGTTCCCCCCACCCCCCGCCTCACTTGGTGTGTTAACTGCTAAAGCGTTTCGGTTCTCTATTCACTCAAAAGCTCATGAATGTATCTATGTGTTATAATAAGATGACTAAGCAATTTGCCACAAATACGTTCTTCTTCAGTGAAGCCTGGAAAAAAATCCATGTTTCTCGAGACACAGGTTTTGGGTCTTTATGCCTTTTATTTCCCATAGCCAAATGTCCCAGGAGGCTGTTAACAGCTGGAACAGTTGCATTTTTATAGTGTTAATGCACGAGCACTTTAAAGCCATTGAGAGGCTCATGGATAATGACTTGTTGATTTTATTTGCCATCCTGGGCTTGTTTATACATCACCGTATTGTAGGCTAGCCAGCCTTGACTCTTTCATTAAGAAAGAGCACTGGGCCTAAGTACCAATAATTGGAAAGGGAGCTGATATGTAGAATAGGCCTAATGCCAAATCTATCATCTCGCAGGGTGCTCTGTGAAATGTTGGCACCTGGGGTTTTGCAGCTCTCCAGCAGAGCCAGGACTTTGTTCTTGGAGTGCGTGACTTGAGGAGAGATGAACAGATCAGCTTTGTGATAACCGCTTCTCAAGTGGGCACAATCTTTGTTGTCATATATTAAGAGACTTTGCATTTCTCTGTCTGCCTTTTAATTGGGGGATTTCCAGGCAACTGAGAGAGGTTGCGAAGAGGTGTCATCTGCTCCTTCAGCGTAGGGCTTTTCTGATGGATGAGGAAATTTGTGCACAGTCCCGTTACGTGCCTGGATAGGGTTGGGTCCCTTGGGCTGGTCTCATCCCTGGGCCCCACTGTCTCTGCTCTGGATGCCCCCCTGTCAGATTTCTAGAAGGGAACAAAGTCCTTTGAAAGAACATTTTTGAAACCTACAGTCCCTTCAAAATCCTTTGTGATAAAATGAAGCAAAATAAAACACTGATGCTGTGATAAATGAGTACTCTGACATTATTTTTACAGACCTTGTAAAAGTAATTTCCTGATAAAGTCTGCAGATAAAACATGGTAGAGGAGTCAGACTTGTGATGTGTCAGAGAGAAATGAACTGACAAGGAGGGAAGGCTGCAGCTCTCATGCTGCCTCCCCCCAGGGTCTTGAAGCCTTTCTATTTGGGTTTAGAAAGGAGAGAGCTGGGTGATAGTTTTTTAAACAGCTGCTGTTGTGAGTTTTGCTGGACTGCATGTGAATGAACCTGCCAGTGGGGCTGTGGGAACAGTGGGGCCAGTGAGTTTCTCTGTTGGCATGTGGCAGAGTAGGTCACAGGTAATAAGGTTATGAAGTACAGGAGGACTTGTTGCATCCATAACTAGTATCTGTAATGCTAACATAATTAATGTGCTGTTGCAAAATTCTGAAGAAGATTTTGCCACCCTGGAGACATTGCTGCCTGCAAGGGCTGGAGGTTATATACTGACCTGCCTAAAAATCTCTGCTTCCGCTGCTCTGTGGAATGTCTCCTTCCCATAAGACTGCTGAGAGGGGCTGAAGAAAAGGACATGCTTCCCTGGACTTAACCAACAGGTTAGAGCAAAGAGTGGGACTAAAAACTGAGGATATACAGAGAGCATCATGGGCTGAGGGAGGTGCCTCATGCTCTGAAGTGGAAGTATCTGAGCAGAAGAGAAGGGAGCCCAGGGCTGACCTGGAAATGTCCTGTCCGTGTCAGGTGTCCTGAGGTGAAGATGTTCTTGGGGTTGTTGAGCAGCCCATCCCAACACCACAAGCGCAGGTGGATGCAGAAGCAGGGAGCAACCAGGCAGAGGGGATGCACTTGTAGCTTTTCATGTCAGATGCTTCTAACTTTTATTGGGATAAGAGTCGGTTGTGCTCAGGGTAAAAAGTTGCTTAAGCATTGGAGTAATTTTAAGCCTGGAATGGATAATCATATCTGCCCATTTACTCGGGGGCTAACATACTTTATTTTAGAGGCTCAGCCTTTGAAATCTCTGGACCTGGCTCTTCTCTAAAACATTAACTCCACAGGGTTGCAAACATTAAGGCTGAAAAATTTCCCTGATCATTTTAAGTTTCCTGCCTGCATGATACAGATGAGGGAAACTTAGCAATTTTTGCACCAAGCACCTATGTTGTGGTCAAGCTGTGTCTGATCTTTCAGTCAAGAATGAACAAACCCCTCATTTTGGGTCAAATATCTCAAGGAGAGCCAGCTTCTATGCCTGGAGGTTTTTGCAATGATTGCAAGAAACAAACAAAAGCCCATCTCTTATTCTACGTTGATTTTGTCTGTTTTCAGGTTGTAATCTTGGGGTTGGGTTATTTCTTGTCTTGCTGAGTTGAAAAGTCATCTGGTAGCTACTTTATCACCAGAGTAAATGTCAATTTACATCTTCATATTTAAGCAGGTTATTTAAGGCAAGGAATCAGACTTTAGACTTGATGCAGCAGTGTGCAAAGTGTTTAACAGCGTTGACAGCTCAGCGCTCCTCTTTGAACTCCCAGACAGATCCTTACCCTCCACCAGCTCTGTCTCAAAAACCCTCTTCTGATCCACTTTTTTCCCCCTCATCTATGTATGTCTGGCTCTGTAGGCAGCAAATAAAACCTGGGTCTTCCCCTTTTAATAATGAGAGATTCCCATTGCACAACATAATTTTCTGGTCCTGAAAACTGGAGACCTGTAGCAATAATTGCAATAAATAAACCCTGCCGTTTTCTTCATAAAACTGTCTAGGGAGGTTTCTTAATTCAGTTTGTCATGAGTCACTTTAATTACATCATGACCACGCTGATGAATGTTTGGGCAGGTAAGGGTCTCACAGAGTTTGCCTGATAAATGCTTATTGCAAAGAGCTCATTGCTAGACTGTACATATTTTTGCTCCGGGGATGAAACTGGGTTTGCAAGATTGCTTGGGAACAAAATGAAAACACTCAGATTTGGCTGATTTTCTGTAAGTGAAAGAAGATTTATTTTTAATTATTGCTGTATGTGTTTCAGCAATGGTTTGGGGCCTCTCAGCTCTGCTCTACTCAGCACAGTTATAAAAGAAAAATAAAGAGTATAATGTCCAGTCCTTCACTGTGGGGAAGGGTTGTGTGGGGCAGTGGTGTGGATGGGGGAGCCGTGATGCAGAGCCCCAAATCTGAAATGGGGCAGGGACAACTGCAGGGAGCAAGAAGGCAGTAGTAGTCTGGTGAGGGGTGCTGGGGCATTTGGGGCAAAGCACCTGTAGTCTTGGGGGAAGAGGGAGGCATGGAGGCCTCAGCTGAGATTTCTGGGTAGAGGGATGCTGAGGAAGGAGAGAAAGGGTGGCAGGACTGAAAATGGGCCTCCCTAGCCCGAAGGGTTGGGGTGTTTGCTCTACACCTTGCTCAGCCAACAGAAGCAACTTCTAATATTATCTCTAGGATGCTGATGTAATTAACAGTGCTGGGTGACCCACTTTTGGGGCACAAGCAAGGCCATTGCACCTTTGTGATAGTGGACAGGCAGCCACTTCCCTTGCAGCAAGACAGTCATCAAGTATAAAATAAAAGAGCACAAGTGCCTGTTGCAGTATGACAGATTTGTTCCCCAATGCCATGAAAGCAGAGTCATTTCTGGTCTCATGGTGTTGGCTGCTAAAGTCCCAAAGTCTGCTCAAAGTGTAGTAAGAACTGGTCAAAACAGGTAAGCACAGATCTTGAAAACAAGCTTTCTGTTTTCCCTTGTGTTGATGTTTATACTGGTTGCTATTCTTACCCTGAACTCTTTGACACAACTTTTGCCTTCTTTGGCTGTGTTTTAGGCTGCTTTTCTTTCTTTTTTTTTTTTTTTTTTTTGCTTTTGAACAGATGAGGGCTCCAGCATTGAGGACACAGACTTCAACTGGGACGAGTTCCTGGAGGAAACAGGAGCCAGTGCTGCTCCCCACACCTCCTTCAAACACGTATGTGCTTCATCTGAGCCTCGCGGGCATTGCAAGTGTTCCCTCTTCTGGTTTTCAGGGGTCCCTGGGGAAGTGAAGTGGGGTCTAACCATTTTGGAGAGAAATTGTCCCTCTGTGCATGCGGCAACCTGCATAGGAATGGCCCCCCCATCTGGTGTTAGGTGAACTCAGTGTGTTTGCATCATCTGCAGTCACAGCTCAGAGCACTGTCTATGCCACTGCCTCATCTTCTGCCTTGGGTTCAAATTTTCCATTTTTGAGGGCTTCTATTGCTCTCCTTTTGCTTATAATGCTCTCATTTTTTTCTCTTCATCTATTTTTTCTTCTCTATTCATTGCTGTCCATCACAACCTGTAGAGATCCATCCCACAAAAGTACCTTATTTCTCCAAAGTTGTCCTCTTAATGCATGATCTGTTGACTAGCAGGGTCACTCAGCATGGCCCATAAGAAACCATCTCTCAGCCTCCTTCCTGGAGATGCTGTCTCAGAAGCATGAGAACCAAGTACTTGGGTAGGTGGTACTCTTCTGGGTGAATATGGCTCATATAGACAGCCATGGTAGTGACAGTATGGTCTGTGGCTCTGGTCCGTGTTAGCACAGGTAGCATCCAGAGTGTCTGAAATCTTGACTGATGAAGATCAGAGCGTGCTTTGAAGAAAGAACTCTGTCTCCAAGCAGAGCCCGTCACAGTCAAGGATATTGTTGTTTGGGACCAGCTTCTACATCCACCATCAGTTGTTTAACCTCTTCTATTCAACTCCCTGTGTGTGATGTCACATGAGGACCTGGGGCAGAAATGAAGCTGTGTATGAGCTCTTCATCACAGTCGAGGGTGGGCACATGTGGCCACATCGGTAAATTTTTGCAGGCTATCTTCTGTCACTCAACCACAAGACTATGCTGTGAGAGATGTTGGGGCCTAGCGGGAAGGTGTTGTGATGCCTTCATCTGTGTCAAGCCATGACAAGTCATGGTGGTTCTCTGTCCTCAGCTGCAAGTCCCATGAGGATAGTGATGCTTATCCTCCTACCTGACCCATCAGATGTAAGTGGCAGCCTGTTCTGCTACATCTGCTCATCAGTCACTCTGGCTCTTCTGCCAGCTTCAGTCGGCTGGTCTGCATGCTCTGGAGGATGTGGACATCTTCAGCTGGAAGAGAGGGGTTTTAGTTGTGGTGCTCTAGGTTGTCTTACACAGAGTCTGTTTGCTGCAAGAGATGTCCTTTGGGAACAGTGGTGTTGTGCTGCAGTGAGAAAGCTTCCCGAAGAACCTGTTGGTACTTTAAGAAAAGTCCTTATTTGGATGACTGCTGTCATGCCATTAAACCACCTTTGTCTCTAGGTGACTTCTTGGCTTGTTTTGAAGGGATAAGGAGCTGCAGTGATGAAAAACCTCTCTTCCATTTACATTTGAAAAAATAATATAAACTTCCATTCCCTATTTTGCTTCCATTTTAACAACTGTGGAGTATTGCAGGATGAAGGACTGTAATTCTCTATACTGGAGAATTACAGGGCAATGCTTACTGGACAGTTTATCCTTAATCCAGCAGCTGTCTGGAGAGAGCATCTTATCCCAGGTTTCTGCTCCAGGCCTGAATCCAAATACCAGATCCAGGTGAAAGTTTTGCACTTCATGAAGCCCTTAAGGATGTCTTTAGGTGCGTGGAGATGCCCACCTCATCCTGCTGATCCTACTGATTGTGGTATCTCAGAGCACCTCAATCCTGGGACTGTTGATGTGAGACAAGTTAGTACTGGCATCATTCCTTAGTGACTGTGCTTCACGATCTGAATCTTCAAAAAACCCTGGGTTGGCCAGGAACCTGAAAGCCATCAAAGGAGATTGTATTATCTGTCTGTTTGATTCCCGTCCTCATGTGATTTCCAGTCACAAGTCCCTTGCCTCCAGAGTACCACTTTGGTCTTTACTTATGGTGAGCACAAGGAAAAAAACTGCAAGTGAACATGTGTCCTGGATTATTTATGAGGACCCTTAGCATCACAAGAGCTAAGGTCCCATCTTACAACTAAGTAAAGTAGTAAGTGTCACAGACCTTCTTCACTCTTAGATGGTCTCCAAAGGTCCCTTACAACCTCAACTACTCTGTGACTCCAGGCATTGATGCTGATGGAAGTGCCCACACAAGTAAAGGCACATGGAGTGTTGTTACCTGCAAATAATAAACGGCTTTGGCTGGGCAGCAGTTGTGGCATAAGCTGGAGTGGGATGAGTAAGGGAGTACTGCTGACATGCCAGGGGAGTGTTTTCTCTGCATCTTGGCATCCCCAAGTCTGTGAAGTCCTCAGGTGGCCAAGTAGACCAAATTATATTTGTATTTGTGAGTAAAAGAGGTGTTTTAACCTGTCATTTAAAGGAGAAGTTAATCAGAGACAGGCTTAAACCAGGCTTTATAATCTCCTGTTTCAGTAGGAGATAAGGTACTAAGAAACCTGTAAGAACCTGTCCTTAAGCATCTCATAGGGAGTAACAGGCTACATTTTGGATGGTCTTCTGAAGACAAATCTGGCATCTCAACCAGTGGACCAGCATCCACCTCTTCTTTATCAACAGCAGCTAGAGACATCCCCCTGGCCCTTGGAAGATACTATACGATGTGCCCACAGCAGGCCCTAGTGTTTAACAGCAGTCCCTGTAGTGTCCTAGTCTCCATCTCCAGTGTCCTAAAGCAATTTACATGTGACCTGTCACTGGTGAGATAAATGGAAGTGACATCTCCATCAGATGGCAAGACAGTGACTCAAACCATTTGCTTCTTTCAGCGATGGATCATCATACCTTACCAGGGTGCTGGGAGAGCGAATTGGTTGAGGCTTAGCTGCTGGGTATGGATTTAGTGGAAATGCTCTCCTTGGTCTGCCTGGTACAGCATTTAGCCTTTGATGCTTGTCAGGCCTCTCAAAAGGTGCTTCAAGGACTAATTATTATAGTTGGGCTTAACTCCTAGAGGTGCTTAGAACTGGCCTTTCTACCTTGCATATGTCCTGTGATTTGCCTGATGGAGCTGTGCAGTGGGAAATGCAACTTCACTTGAGTTACACTACCTTTTCCCAGGCATTAGTGAGATTTATGGTGCTAAGATGGGTACCAGTCCTCTCTCAGATGTAGTGCAGCTGAGGTTGCTGCTGCTGGAGGGCCTCTTTAGAGCATGCAGGGCCTTGCATAGAATCAGAGAATCATTTAGGTTGGAAAAGACCTTTAAGATCATCAAGTCCAGCCGTCAACTATGCCCACTAAACCATGTCCTGAATGATGGGGTATATGTTAGTGAAGTAGGAATGGTCCTGCCCAGACAGACTGTGAAGGGGGTGATTGGATTAAGGAGCACAATCAACTCATGTCCTATCCCAGAGCTGCTCTTTAAGGGCAACATTATCTTGCTTAGCTGGGGAGGGTGGGTCTCCTTGCAAAGAAGAAAAGGTAACACCATGCCTTTCTCATTCTTTAAGGTTGAAATCAGCCTTCAAAGCAGTTTCCAACCTGGGATGAAATTAGAAGTGGCCAACAAGAGCAATCCGGACACATACTGGGTGGCTACGATCATTACAACATGTGGACAGCTCTTACTGCTTCGTTACTGTGGCTATGGAGATGACCGCAGGGCGGATTTCTGGTGTGACGTGATGACAGCAGATCTTCACCCAGTTGGCTGGTGTACACAGAATAACAAGGTCCTGATGCCTCCAGATGGTGAGTTTTGTATGTTTTTTTTTTAAGGTCATCCTCTAGTATTGGGCTGGTGGTTAATCGCTAGACTTCCAGTTGATCTGGAATGGGTACTCCAGATCCTCAACTGGTGTTGGGTGATGCAGTCAGGGTCAGGTCCCCACGGGTCAATGGGCGATTCAGTTTGCTAGTCAGCCTCTAGCAAAGGCATTTTTACTCTAGTTGGTAACAACAGAACGCGCTTCTATAGGAAGCTGTCTTAACAAGGAAACTTACTGCTAAATTTTAAAGCTGTGTTTTTCAGTTAGGGGAGAAAATTGTCCTGTTCTTGTAGGAAAGAAGGATGAAATTCAGAGTGAGAACAAACTGAAATAAGCAAGATCAGTTTGGGTGTAACCAAAATCAGAAATTGGCTGTGCACTCAAGTGTTTTGCCCTGAAAGTTTAAAACCTTCCACTGCCAGATTCTTGCAGCTTTTGATGCCAATGGTAGATACACATGATTAAAAGTAGCAAAATTTAGTCATCGTAGGTTAGGGCGTGTCCTGATTATCAGCTCTTAGGTGCACAAAAGCTGAATGGAAGAGCTGTAGGTTACTGAGTGGCCCATGTGGAACAGTTTAATAATACAATTTGAACCCCAGTGTTTAAGAAAAATGGGATTTTTTTTTTTTTGGCTATGTACATCAACAGAACAGCTGTGTATCCTTACCACTGTGTAGCTCCAAGCAGGGGCATACTTGTCACTGTTACTCATACGTATTCCCGCCATATAACCCATTTATTCTGGATCAAGGGAAGAAGAGATGAATATTTAGCCTCCAGCTTGTGCATGTGTTTAAGAAAAGTCTCATTTAGGATTCTGCTGCTTTAGTTATTCATTTCTTTGTTACATGTGACCATTGGAAAAAGTGTATGTGCCAGTTGTGTGCCATATGTAATTTCTCCTGGTATAGGTGTTTCCTGACTTCTCACTGAAGTGAGCTGTAGACACTGTCTTTGAATCAGAGCTGACATTCCTGCCTTGTGTATGCCGAACTCTGAGCTAAACTTAGCTTTTTGTTCTGGTTTTTGTATTTTGAATACACATAGGATTGATTGCTTTAAAAAAAAAAAGTCATGAAGACAAATATGGCTGAGAAATCTGTTGGCTTAGCACTAGTAAATCAAGCTGATGTGAGAGGGGTTAGGTATTTTATTTTATTGGTCTCTTAAACTACCTTTTATTACGTGGATTATAATCAATGTTACCAGAA
This sequence comes from Pandion haliaetus, assembly GCA_013401275.1. Classification (NCBI taxonomy): domain Eukaryota; kingdom Metazoa; phylum Chordata; class Aves; order Accipitriformes; family Pandionidae; genus Pandion; species Pandion haliaetus. The sequence continues at coordinate 222 of VYZV01002878.1, read as the reverse complement.
AGGTGTACAGTGCTGTAAACTAAATCTCAAAATGTGAGGGTCAAGGGTAAGAGATCTTATCGACTGTTGTAATAGAAAATAATGATTGTCTTATAACCGGAGGCAACTGCTTTTCATGGAAATGTTGGAATCTGCTCTTTGGGTTGTAGCTACAACATGTGAATTGTCTTGCTTGAATGACTGCAAATGTGCATTGCCTCATACCCCCTTTCTCCTCTGGCT
>VYZV01002877.1:202062-217920 GCA_013401275.1 Pandion haliaetus | reverse complement strand
AGAATCTGAAGTCATCAAGCTTCTTCACTGCTGTTTTTCACCAAAGAAGGCCATCATATTTCCTGTGACAGGAAGCAAGTAAAAGGAACCACCACTAACTGCTGTATGCTTGTAATTTAATGTCTGACTTTACCACTGTAAAAAGTTACAGCTTTTATAAGTACAGCTATAGATGTTGCTATGCTTTGTGTTACAAATTACTGTCTTCAAATTTCACTCAGGGAATTTAAATGCTCAAGAGTAGCTGCATTTTTTTATTTTCTAAAACCACAAGATCTCATGGGGTGAACAGCCTTTTTTCCCCTCTAAGCTATGAGATATTGCTTGCTTTCTAAGTGTCTAGCTAGAACAGTGCTCTCAGGGATGATCTTCAGTGGGCAGTATTCTGGGGAGGAGACAGTCATTTGCCTAAAAAAATAAAAGTGTACTGTGATCATCTGTCTTCGGATGTGATTTGGGGAGAAGGGAACTTCAGAAACACAGACCAAAATAGGTAAAAAATAATGTATCATAAGCATTGTTTTTTGAGAAGTAGCATTAAATTTAGTTGTTTTTCTTGAAGAAAGACAATTTTGTTTGCACTGGAAATATATTTGCTGGTAGTTTGGCTTATACCAAATGGTGGATCGTGCATCTCTAGTCTTAATGGAGATGAGCTGGCTGTAAGCTGGTTAAACTATGCATGAAAACAAAGTAGCACCTCTTTCTACCTGCTTGCTGTATGTAAAATAATCACTGTCAGCCTGATTCTGCTGTCATGTAAAATCTGTCAACTGACTTGACTGGCAGGAATGTAAATCCTTTCACTTTAGCACATATCTTTCTAGCAGCTGTGAAAATGGTAGCTTTTTCCACTCTTTCTAAGGTGTATTAGTGCATTGTAGTGGAGATCAGGGTTGAGTAATGTGATACTTGCCTGTTACTACCAGATTCACAGAGGACATTAGGTAACTTTAATTTTAACATGTTAAAATAATAAGTTTTGTGACAACTGTAATACTTCAAATTTTGTTCTGTTTAAGATTTCCACGGTTTCTTGTTCAGCATTAAGGACCAGAGCTTTGTGAGTTACGGTCTTGCTGCATACTAGGTCATCATGTTGGGGATTCATGAAAGCTACTGTTATGCACCAGGCTCCCTCCCTTCCCTATAGTCAGTGCAGGGAAAGGGGGGAGATTCCTTTGAGAGGCATTTCAGAGCACCTAAGTTAGCTCAAATGCACTTGCTCAATGTCAGCCTAAGAGGACTGGCATCCTTTGTCTAAAGAAAGCTTTCATGAATCCTTCCTCAGGTCTTTAGAATAAATGTTTAGTTTTTTCTGTGAAGATGACACCATAGGAAAAAAAAAAAAGTCTTGTTTGAAGTAATTCTTGTGATGCTTTTAAAAAAAAGTAACAAAAACATTTCTAGCTACAAATTCCTATTTTACCTTTAAAGTTTGATAAAAGTAGTGTTTAAAATGCAGCAGAAAATGAGATTATTTTGTAAACACTTTGTGAGTTGTGTTGATAAGAGATTATATATTGTAACAGTAAAATAAACTTTATTTTAGCCAATTTAAAATTGAGCTCTCATATTTCCATGCCATGCTCCCTATGTCAGCCTCAAAATTACAGCAATTGATACTGAAACTGCTGGATGTGCTCTGGGGTTATTAGAATGACAAATTTCAATTAGGAAGTTGAATGATGAAGGGTAGTTTGACACTAGAATCACCACTGGAGCTAACAGAGGTATCATTAACTGGAGTAAAATGGAATTTCTGGGACTCTCCTTCTAATGAGGATTTCAGTGAGAAATAGCTCAGTAAAGATGTCGAGATGATTTTTCAACACAGGTACAAGAGAAATAATCCTATGTAGTTACAAGACTGCTTTTTTGTCAATACATACATCTTTTTGTCAAAGCCACCTCTAGATTATTTTCATTCATGTTTATGGCTGTTGTTATCAAGTCCCCTGTGAACTGGATCTTTCTGCTGCTCTGATTGTCCTGGCTTTATGCAAGGCATCTGGCTCGTATACTTCGTACTGCTACCTCCTGTTTCTTTATCACTCATGGTTTGGTTTTTGACGTAGAGCTCTCTGCTTAAAAAAAAGTTAGCAGTATAATCACGTTTCACATTGCAAATTCCCCCCTAATCCAGGCTTAAATTTCATGTCTACAGAGGGCTTATTTGCAAAGTTTAACAGCTATATAGAAGCTGATTGTGAATTCAAATACTGCTGACTTGCATAGCCTCAAGATGACTGTACTGCCACTGGCTGTGATGTCAGTGTCAGTTTCTGTTTTGTTTGGGTTTTGGTTTTTTAATAAAGAAAGGGGTGGTCTGGATATCTTTTAAAGAGAGGTTTTCTGTAAGGTAAATCACATACCTGCTAAAATGCAGAATGCTAAGACTTCCTACTTCATTCTTTCAGTGGCTTAATGAGGAGGATTGAAGATCTGTTGCCTGTGGTATTTTGGTATGAATGCGTAGTGATCTCTTACTTCCATTTGTCCGCTTCTCTCCTTATTTCTTCCTCACCTGCCTTCAGAAAGCATATTCTTAGCTTCATTTTCCTGGCTGAACATCCTGCTTTCTTTCACCTTAAATCATACCCTGAAAGCACTGATGTTTTATCTGCTCTCCAGCACCTGCAGTATGCCCTGGGGCACATCAGCATGCAGCAGAGGTGACCTTTGGCTATTGCCAAGGCTGATCTGTGGGCTGTGTGGTTTCCTGCATAAAGATAATCAGTCTGCTTGCTTTAAAATGTGCCAATCTTCTTTCAGCTCTCCTGCTGCTGTTTTATTTCTGTTGGTCTCCTTTTAACCTTGGCTTTCCTCCAGTCACTTTTGGTCCTGATGATAGAAGAGCTTCTGCAGCAACAGACCGTATATGGGATGGCATCTCTGCCCTCATGGGAGATGAGCCAGCTTCATGCTCTGGAAGTGAGGGAAGGTGTGCTTGGACTCATTCATTATTTTACAGACACTATTGTTTCTTCACTTGGTGAAATAATTCTGGTTTTATTTTCCAGTTACCTACTTAGCAGTGTCATGACTAACACAGATCCTAATTAAATACTACTTGTACTGCAGCATAATTCTGAGTTGCTTTACAGGTCTGCTGGTTCCCAGCAAGAGGACACAGTGAGCCCTAGTGTCAGGAATTCTTATAAATGCAGAATCAAGCTACAATTAAGTCATGAGCATTGAGTCATGTCGGTTACGTTCTGTCTCTTTTCTTTGTGTTTAATACAGATTTAGTGTAATAAGAAGATGAGGTTCAGGAGACTAGTGAAACGTGCAGCTGAGCCCTCTAAATGGAGGAGCACTGAGATGGCAATGTATAACTGTAACTTACGTTCTGAACACCGATACTGCACCCAGCCTTGATCTGCATTGCCACCAGAATGAGCCAGGAGAACCCTTCACACTTATTTCCATAGATGTGAAACAACCAATGAGTTTTACTGAAAAGTCATTCAAGCATGTCTAATACTAGTCTGTGTTGAATTTCTTTTCAGGGACTCATCAGGCATTTATGTGCAATGATTTATGTTAATGCATATTCACTTTTCTTCAGCATGGAGTATCATCATTATGAAATTTGTTCTCCATACAAATGGGGGGGGGGAGGATTCACTCCAGCAGTTGAGAGCGAGCCTGTTAAGTCATACGAGTTTTTATGTATTACATCCCTTTCTTTTAAAGGGAGATGTTAAAGTTGTCCACTGAATCTTCTAATATGCTGCACGCTCAATAGAGTGTACCAGGTACCAGTCTGAATGTTTAGGTATTTTAAAATATACTTGTTCTGCTGTGATGGATGCGTGCTGAGAGATGGAGAGAATGTTGCAAATGGCTCAATCTCATCACTTTTGCTTTTTGTTTTTTCTACCTCCTTTTTTTCTGTAACCCTAACTAGTTCAGCACAAAGAGAAGCAGCAAGGTGATTTTAAGTTGAATTTTACTCATGTCATCTTTAAGAGACTCTTGCCAAATGAGCCAACGGATATTTACATTTGCTGAGATTTCAGAAAGTTGCCATAGATACAGGTTTAATCACTGAACAGGTCAAATTTTATTGGTTTTGAGAGATAAATGGTAATCCCATCTGAAGTGAAATGCAATATTGATTGAATGCTCTGCAGCTGCAAAAATCTTGCTGGAGCTGTATCACCATCTTTACTGGGTTTTGATTTAGTATAACAACAATATTTGTGTCAAAGCAGAAGTGATCTGCAAAAAAATATTTCCCAAAGTGGAAACAAGAGCTTGTATTTTCTGATTGCGTGGTAAAATAGTCTATTTGGAAAAGAAATCTTAAAATGTCTGTTTTCTTCCAAGGGAAACATTAACAGTAGAAAAGTTAGCAGTGAGGACTTGGCAAAGATTGAGAAAAATAGTGTGTTCCTTGGAGAGCTGCTTTGGAGCCCTTCTCATGGGGTGCTGGGAGTCAACCAGTCATTCCAAGGTACCACAATGTGCTCAGAGCATACTGTTTGCAGCATGTTTTTCTATAGTTTGTGGTGACAGTGGTTATGTTAAATGATGGACCAGCGTGTCCTTTGTTGCAAGTACCCGGAACTGAAAGGTAAGAACTCATCAGATGAGAAGCCCAGCACCCTTCACAAGAACCTGCAATCTCCTTTTTCTTCTTCATGGGACATGGGAAAACATTTCATCTATTGGTGGCAATAAAAGAGATTATTTGTGTGCCTCAACATACAGAACAGGAGTGGTGGTGGTCTTCCCCTGCATGAGCAAGTAAGCGGAATGCAGGGGCGCCTGCATTCTCTTTTCAGCTCTGTCCTTGACTTGCTGTATGACCTTGAGCTGAGTTCTTCCTTCTCAGCTCTGTCCATCTAGAGCAGTAATTTCTATGAAGTGCTGTGTGTGTAAACTCCAGGCTACTGCTGGGTATGTGAGGGCAGGCAACTAACAGACTACCATTGAGATCCCCTTCATGAATGCAGGTATTATGGGACTGGTAACAGTAACTGTTATCAAAGCAACCAAGTGTGTTTCTTGTGAAGACTTTACTTTTACTTCTTTAAATGAGTGATAAACATCTGGGCTGAATTCATGTTGCAGGTTGTTCCAGCTGCAAGTAGATTAATTTAGTTACCTATGGAGAAGTTCAGCCAAAAGGATTCAGCTGTTTTTAAGAAACAAGTAGTTGGTGAACATACAAAAAAAAAGTTTAAAAGCTTGTTTCATTCTGGGGTGGCTTTTTGTTTTCCTTTTACAGCTTTGTCTTTTGGTTGCAAATGAGCTTACAATGAAACTTGCCTTGGTGGTGAGGCATTCGTAACCTCTGCCCTCTGAATGGGTTTTCTGGTGTCTAATAAGAGAAGCTCAACCTTTCACTCAATGAGTGTATTTCACCTATGCACCCACTTGAGTGAAATTTGAAGGACTTTGGTACCTTTGAGATCTTCAGCTCTCTCAAATGTGGCTGAAGTTGAGCTGATGACCATGAAAAATTACTAGGGAAGGGTTTAGGGGATAAAGGGGACATTCAGTCACAGTATGATCCTGTAATCCTTGCTTCAAGAATCTAGCCTGAATATTTTGGTTTGCTGAAACATTTTGGCTTGCTTCAAGAATTGCCAGGCATTCTTATTTATACAGCTCTCAGGCCTCTTTGCTAGACAAGGAATTTGCTAATGAGGTGCCTTGCATCTGGGGCTTAGGGGTTTTTTGCATTCCCATTGAAAATTTGCTTAAACTTAATGATATTCTGAGCCTCAGTGCAAACTGTGTTTTTTCAGTCTGACCTCAGCTTTTCTGAATGACATTTGCAAACAACTTCTTCTTACAGACCACACTGGGGTCTGTGCACATACACCATCTTGGAGAATGACTATGTGTGTGTCAGAGCATTGACAAAGCTGCTCTGGGCATGGGGGAGCCAGGAGCTCGTGTCTCCTGTGCTCTCTGGGACACAGGCAGCCAGCAGCTGCCTTTACTCAAAGGCAAAGGAGCTGAGCTGGCCCTGCTGTGATAGGAACAGACTCTGGTGCTTCAGTTGTTTCAGAACTGATGCTCACAGCCCCCAAAGAGCTTTGCTCCCATCTACAAGCAGCAAGTGGATGTATGCCTGGGGCTCTGGAATTGCACTCTGAAATTTTCTGTGTACTCCCCTTCCATCTAAGCAGGTATGTCTGTGTCTAGCATGAACACTGCTCATTCTTTGTGTTACGGTGGACACAGCTGAGCTCCAACAGAGCGGTCAGTTTCAGGCAGCAGAGTGTCTTTGTGGTACATCCTGCTTTAACAAAAATACAACCATTTGTCGCAGAGTTGCAGGTTCCTCTCTGGTTTAGCCGGGTTTTGGATGAAGACCCCTGCACTAGCTGTAGGAGCGCATCCCCCCATCCCCATAATTGCAGACCCCAACTCTGCAGCCCTTCTGGTTCAGCTGGAATCCGCTGGGACAGAACAAGATCGATAAGCATTCTTTTACCCCACCCCAAGCAGTGTCCTGTTTGCATGTTACACTGCATTTGCCGAGTGATCCTTACTCCCTTAATGCCTGCCAAGACTTGCATGAATGAGCTGGCATTGCTTATGCTATTTTGATACAAACTTTGCTTTAAAGTGTCAGACATTAGATCATTCAGTGTGGACATTAGATCATTCAGATGCATCTATTTGGCTGCTGGTGTTAGGGCTCTGTGTGGGTCACTCACTGGGGGAGGAAGCTTTTCTCGTTGAGGAGGTCTCTGCTAAGAGCTGGCAAGGAGAGAGCTGGATGGATCCAGCCAAAGGTGCTGGAAGAGACTTTGCTCTGAATTGCCTATTGATTCCTTCTTGCTGACTGACAGGGTTCTTCCCCAGTCTGTAAAAGGAGACGTTTGCATTCCTGCCAAAGGAACATGTTTGGGTTGGGGTTTTTTTTTGGCTGGTTTTTCTTTGGCTTACTCTTTAATGAATTCCATCATCTGGACAAGCATCATTAGCAAAGCTGCTCTGTGTGCAGTGAATCTCTGTTTTTAAGCAGCTGTACATCTTGGCACAGACAGTTATTGCAGGAGCCTCCAGTGGAGCTGAAGGACCCTTGGTTCCAGGATCATGATGGGAACAAGGCTCCTCCATCACGAGCAGCAGCAGTGTGGCTTAGGCCCACCCCAACTGACATCCCAGGCTGCACAGACTGTCCCATCTCACCTACGTGACAACAAAAGGAGCAGAGCTGGGCAGCCCCAAAGCACAGCTGCATAGTGCATGGGCCAGCATCTCCATCCAGGGAAAAAAACAACTGGCCAGCTCTGTGGTGGGAGTTTGTACCCCTGTGTGGAGGCTGGAGTTCTCCCCAGCATAAGGATGAAGGCAATGCAGCATCATGGAGAAATGACCACTTTCTGCTTCTTCCTGAGCTGATGGTGCAGTCTGTGTCCACAGCTGCCTTTTATCTGAGAGGTTGAGGTTCTGCAGAGGTATAAATCTTTAAGCATCTGCAGTGTGATTCACTCCTTTCCTCTGGCAGCCTTGGTGTTTAACCCAGTAAGAAAGATGGGACCACAAAGCAGGGTTTATTGTCCTGTTCCAGCTTAGTGCTCCACTGTAGAGGCCTTCTGGCATGTGTAAGCAGGCAGGTGAAAGGAGTCACCCAGAAGAAGATAGTGATAGAAAAGGAGGCCTGGATGGAGATAGCTGGAGGTCAGTTGTTGGTAACATGCTGAGCTGGGCCTGTCCCTCTCTGCTGTCATTGTTTTCCTAAAGATGAGGAGAGTGTGGGCATGGGTCTCCCTTAGGGTTAGAAGGGGCCATACATCACCACACGTTCAATGAGGAGCTCAGCCTCCTCACCCAATGGCAGCAGCCACCTGGGGCCTGCAGGAGTTGGGCAGATGGGGCTCGGTGTACCTCAGTTGGGCATTAAGCGGTCCCTTCTCTGATCCTGCAGCCAAAATGGTCTGAGCCCTGGGAAATGCCCGGAGCAAGCTGTCCCACAGCACAGGCATTGCGGCCAGAGGCTGGATGTGGATAGCTAGGAGGCTGCTGCAGAGCTGGGTGCAGCTCTGACCCCCCCTTGGGAGCTCTTCCCTTGCTGCGCAGCACCTGTGGTTGGGCTCTGTCCTTGAGGAAAGTGGTGTGTCCTGCTCCTGCCGGGGCTCTTGCTCACCCTCAGTCCTGGGAGAGTGTTTGTGGGGTTGGTCAATCACTTGCTGCCATCAGGGTAAAGCTTGGCACCTCAGATCCTGCAAGATCACAGGGATAGAGCCCAGAGGGGCTGTCAAAAACATAAGGTAATCTAGAATCCGGCCTGGTCCTTTCTGGTGTATCCTAAATGCCCAAGTCCTTTCCCTACCTGCTGTTCCTCTACTACCTCTGGAGCTTAACACCATGAGAAAGCACCAAAACTCTGCAGAGTTCCAGAAATGCAGGAAATCTCTGGAGCCAGCCCTTGCAAAGCAGCTGTTTTCCAAAACAGCACCTTGTCCTCCCCCCTGGCTCCTTTGCCCGCCTCCACAACTGCAGCCCCTCCACACTGGTATCACCAAAGTAGAATGCCCAGCTTTGTTGCTAGCATTCAGCCAGCTGAGCATGCAGGAATCCTGATGGAGGCTTCTGCTGGGAATAAAGGACAAGTCAGGCTGCTTACACTCAAGGGACAGAAAGAAAGCAGTGCTGGAGGGTATTTGAGGTTCAGAATATATTTCATTAACTGCACAGTCACATCTGCCTTTTATTGCCCCTATGGTTTGGGAGAAATGCTGTGTGTTTGCATTTCCTAACTGACAGCTGAGCCAGGAGATATTTGGAGGTTGGTCCTTGCTTTATGTGCCAGTGCCCTGGACTTAACTCTGCAGGTACTGCCCCCCCCCCCCCAGGCTCTGCCTGGGCACTCCAGGTTGTTTTGCTGTGCTGTTTTGCTGGGGGCTGCTGGTGGGATGTGCTGCCCCAGTCATGCCCTGAACCGCCTCCCCTGCCTCCAAAAGGTGCCCCTTGTTTTGCCTGCCTGCAGGGCTGCCCTTTCTGGGGCTGCGTCACCCCATGGTGAGTGGCCTCGCCAGGGCATCGTCCCCAAGGTTATTGGTGTGGCAGGGTCAAGGGAAGTTGGCCACGCTGCTTCTGGCCTGCAGTTCTGGTGGAGAAGCCTGTGACTGTCACACGGTGTCCCTAGGGCTCTGGGGCAGATTGCCATGACGTGGCATGACAAGGCAGGAATGGGAAGGCAATAGGACAGCATGCTGCTGGCAGGGCCATGCAGTGGGAAGCCTGCCTGTGCTCTTTCTGTGCCCCGCTGCCCTCCCATGTGCCCCTCTACAGACATTTCAGGCAGAGTGTGGGCATCTTCCGAATATAAGCCAGAGCTAGTCACACCAGCTCTGCAGGCACCTTTGACTGCTGGGTTTACCTGGGACGTGGGTGCACCCTCACTTCTTCCTGTTGTCTAAATCGCTTTATCTTCACTTGTGAAGGCAAACAAAGAGGCTATTTTTATCCCCTGAGCACACAGGCAAGGTGGAGGAGAAATAGCAGGTATCTTGGGCCTGAACTGTCAGGGCTGTGATGCAAATCAAACCCTCAGAGTCCATTTTCAGGGCAAATGAGGGTGCGACTGGCCATGGGAGACCTTGTTCCCTCAGCCAGCCTGCTATGAACTCTGCTACAAAGCAGGGCCGCCATGACAGGCACCTGGGGGTGAGACCCAGACATGTCCCACTGCCATCGGTGGAACCAGCCTTGCCTTGCAGCCCCAGCAGCAGAGTTTGGCAGCCATATCCCAACACCAAGCTCTTTGCAGAAGAATGGAGGGACTGCTGGGGACCAAACTGGGTGAAGGCCGGATACCGAGGTGTGTTCCCAAGGCGAAGCAGCAGCAAAGAAGACAAAACAGCTCAGTTTGATCCACATAACTACTTCTTTCTTTTTAATTATTAACTTGTGCCTTACAATAGAAGAGGAAAGAGTGCAAGCAAACAATTTGCTGGTTCCAGGAACTACTCTGGCACCACCACGAGGGCAGTAAGGTCTTGTGATGATAACCTTGCCAGGGCACTGACACACAACACGCACACGCGGAGTCTCTGGCTCTTGCAAAAGCGATCGCTGGTAATTTTAAGGCATTGAAGGAAACCTATGGTTGTAAATCCTATATCAAATTTGGCACACATTGGAACAGTTACAGAGCAGAGACAAGGATGCTTTGCGGGCTGGTGTTTGGGAGTCCTGCAGCTTCCCAGAGCTGGCTGGGGCACGATGCTAATGTGAACACGGGGTTTTCATGTGACGACTGTGCAGCCAAACAAGGGGCCCTGCAGACCCTGATATTTCAGAGCCAGTGACACCAGAGAAGGTGCTGCGCCCGGCGGTCTGGTGGTACCTTCACCTCCAATGCACTGGTTGCTTGCCCTGCGCCTGCTGCTAGCAAACCCCGCATGCCTGGCTGTACTAACACTGCCAAAAACCAGACAGAGTTGTCAGGACAAAAGAAAAAAAGAACATTCCTTATAGTTTAAAATGTAAGTGGCTCGTAGACCAGATGTCAGGTGTGCTTACAGTCCAGTATGGCTATTTCTGTGCTTCTGGGATTAAAAGTGGACAGCTACGGCTTGAGGAGTGCGGAAGAGTTTAGCTATATGTGGATTTGGATAGTAGATGAAGGTGTGTAGCCTTGAAACTAGTTATAGTAAACACATTGTTTCCCTTGCCCCCCCTCCCCAGAGTGCCGGCTGCGCAGCAGTCCCAGCCAGCTCCCCCTCGCCCACCATGGGAGGAGGGAAGGAGGGCGGGAGGGACAGTGGGTGCTACGAGTCCACTGTGCCACCACAACAATGACCAACATGCATCTAGCTACCTGCCCATGCCTCCTCCCCATTTAAAAGGGAGCAGTGTGCCAAGCTCGGCCTCCGCATGGCGGGACCTGTGAGGAAGTCGGCCCTGGGTCAGTGTCCCCAGGGAGTTACGTGTTTCTAAGGGGGGGGCTTCCCGCGAGCCCAGCATGGCTTTGTGCCTGGAGGGGCAATTCAAAGGCCGAGTGGAGACTGTTCCCTCCCAAATGCAAAATGGAGGGGGTCCTGTCGGTTACATTTTTGCATTTGCAACAATTCCTTCCTGCAGGTTTAATCTCCCTCTTTTCTTGGCAGAGGTTATGGTCCCCTCAATCATCTCAGCCCTGCTGCATGATATTTTAGAGGTCACTTTAATAACCTCTCCTCGCTCCTCCTCTTTGAAGGACAGACTAGAGGAACTAAAGCCTCTTGGCTGGAAGGAGTAAGTAGGGTTGGGGAGGGGATTGAGTGCTGAAACGCTGACGCTTCCCATGCTGAAGAGGGTCTCCTCTCCCTCCAGCAGCTTCCTGCAAGCACATCACAAGGGAAGAAGTTAGTCTGGGGACATCTCACGTGAAACATCTGCAAAGCTTGAAGGTGTGCTGTGACCTGCAAGAAAGTCCGAGTGCTCCGGGCCATCACCCCAGCCTGCGGGTGGGGACACTGGCTCGGGTCACACTGCACGATGAGACTGATTCAAAATCATATGCTTTGGTCAATCATTTTTAGAGCACTTGCAATATGGGGTACATGAGACCAGCTCCCCCAAGGAACACCAGGAAAATAAAACACCAAACCAGAGGGACTCTGCCTTTTGCATCTACTTTGACTTTGCAAGTGTGACAAGTTTCCAACCCCAACAGTCCCCATTAGAAAACACTGCTTCTGGGGCATTCACGGCTGCTAGATTGAGGCATGACATGGAGCCATGGCTGCTCCCCAGGCAGGAGTACGGCAGGTCCAGGCAGGGGAGGTAAGCAACATGATGATGTTGCTCCTTGAGTGTGTACCCAGCTATTTTCCGGGCCCTTAAAATATCCCAGCCTGGTGGGGTCAGGGGATTGGGTTTGGGAAGTGGCCAGGCAGAGCAAGGTAAGGGCAGCCTTACCTGTAGGCAGCTATCTCAATATCAAGAGCCATCTTGACATTAAGCAGGTCTTGGTACTCCCTCAAGTGCCGAGCCATCTCGTTTTTGGTGTTTCGCAGGTCATCCTCCAGCTGCCCGATGGTGTCCTGCAAAGGCAAGGGTGCTCAGGGCTGTATTTCGGAGCAGGGACCTCTCTCACAGGTTTTCTGCTTTGCCCAACACAGAGACAGGGAAGCAGCAATGGGCAGTTGGTCCATGATGGCACATCGCACCAGGAGCTTGGGACCAAGAAATCTCATGCTAACAGGGATGAAGAAGCAGGCAGTGCACCGGCCATGGCTTGTGAGTGTGCGTGGTGGTGGGTTTTAAACCTTGATAGATGTATATAGTTTCCCATCTGCAGCAGGGTCTGTGAGATAGGGGAGGCGCACAGTGGTGGAGCCCCCAGTCCTGCAGGGGACGAGGCAGGCTGCTACAGAGGGAAGGGGAGTTTTGGGCTTAAACATCGTCAAAGCAGGGGCAGTGGCTTAGTGGGACAAACAAGAGCACCCAGCACTGCAGCAGCCCATGGCTGGAGCAGGTGCTTGGAGAAGGGCTGCAGTCTGCACTGGGACACGGGTCCAGGTGGCAGAAGGAGAGGTGGTGCTGCCAGGGGAGGAGGGAAGAGCTGGCACCAGGAGGGGAAGTCTGACACCTTCCCCAGAAAATGCCTCAGAGCCCCAGGCTGGGGGGCTCTGAATGCAGGGATCTGGGGGGATTACAGCTTCAGGGGCCTGCCCTGCAAGAGCCAGGGTGCTCAGCTGGACAGTGATGTCCTTCTAGCATCCTTCCCATCAGCTTTGCCCTGCCATGGCTGCTACATCCAGTTCTACCTGTGATGTGGAAGAGTCCAAGGACAGATTTCCTGCTAACAAAGGGGACTAATCTTTTTTTTCTATTTTTTTGTCAGAAAACAAGCAGCCTGGTTTTCTCCCACATGCATCCAGGTATCTAAGGAGCAGCCCACTCTTACAGGGATCTTCCCAATCAGATGGTTTCCCACTGCCAGCTGCCCCACTATGCCACTGCAGGAGCGTGATTTGGAGCAAGAATGAGTAAGCAGGTTGCATTTAAGTGTCAGTGCAGCCCTGCCTGCAAAGCCCAGCAATGGCCACTGTCAACATCTGCTCTCCCACACCCCTTCCCACAGCTGGGATTTTGCGATTGCTTCCAGCTCCTCTGTTCCAGCAAACAAGCTTTGTCCTGCCACATCATCCCTATCCTGTCTCTGTCCTCATCCCCATCTTGTCCCTGTCCTCATTCCCATCTTGTCCCCCCCTTCAAGTCCTGCATAACCTTCCTTGTGCACAGTGCAGAGACAGCCATGAGATGTGGAGCTGCCCAAGGAGCAGGGAGCTGTGCTGAGCCTGACACAGCAAGCCCAGTCTGAGCCCCTTGGAGCAGCAGTGCCAGCTCAACCTGAATGCAGCACAGGGCATCTCACAGTCAAGTTAGCTGAACACATCCCACATTGTCGGACATTTATGGGCTATCCTTGGGGTCTCCGCCTTGACCTGCGCTGCCCTGACCTTCTCCTGCAGCAAGAGAGCTGCATGGAGCTGTGCCTCTGAGGTGGGACTGGGCAACGGGAGAGGGTTCAAGGAGACCATTGGGGCACCAACTGAAAAGCCCCAGGACGTGCCTGGATGCCACTGCAGCACAGATTAAAATCTCTGCTCTGATGCAGCCAGACTGCTGCTGCACTGAGCCATGACAGGAGGGAGAGACTCAGGGTGACCCTACCCTGGGACAGCCCCACTCTTGCTGCTCTGATGGTCTGTGCCTTCAGCCCCCTTCCCTCTGCCTGCAGTCCGCATGAACATAATGCTCTTTAAAAATGGGTTATCCTTGTTACCCTGTCTGTACCTCTCTTCCACACCCCAGCTCCACCAGCTGGTTGAATAAAACCCACTCCCCACATCATTGCAAACCTGCCCCCTAATGGAAAGCTCTCACATATTGATTTAGATTTGACTGGATAGCCTACAAATATAAAGATATGCCCCTGCTTTAGCAGTCTATAGGAACATTTTAAAAGCTCAAACAATAGGAATATTCTCTTTTAAGACAGACTTCCATCCTTTTCCACTGGTTGCAGCCAGGGAAGTTATTTACCTGCTCCACATGCACATTACTGAAAAGACTCCTAAGTATTACCACACTTAAAGCAGATCTTGAGGGTCATGTAGGAAAATGCTGTTGTGCTGTCACTAAAGCAATTTCAATCATGGTGCTGTTTAATCCAGCTGCATCACTTTTTTTTCCCATTTGATAGATTGTTCCTAGAATCCCTCTTTTCATACGGCATGAAGACTATTTAAGAAGATTACTGTGTGTAATCCTTTCACCAACTACAGGAAATATCGTATATTGCCTATTTCCACAATATTTGTTGAAGACCACCTCAACTATTCAGGAACATTGCAAGCAGCTTGGAGCTACAGTCATGAATTGTAAAGAGCCTGGCAAAATTCGGCCTTGAAAATGACAAGGCATTACTTGGGTGTGAAATAACAACATCCTTCAGGTATGACGTAAGGCAGCTGTTTCAGTATTTAGAAGGAAAGAGCCTGATTTAGAAACCACAGATCATTTAATAGCCATGTAATAGAACAATCTCAGGATTTATTTTATTATAAATCATGAACGTTTCCCTGTAGCAAGAAAATGTGGTAATACTGCAGTAATGGAATAAGAGATATAGAGCGCTGTGTCTGCCCCACGTGAGTCTTTCCACAGACGTAAAAGATGCTGGGATCTGGCTGCAGATTCAGCCTTAATGTTTGCAGAGCTCTGATTTCTACAGTGCAGGTGCCAAGAGCCAGGCCACAGGGCGAGGGGCCAAGCCTGGGCAGACGGCTTCGAGGAATTACCCACAGTGATGGGGAATTTGTGGGCAATTTTGGAGCTGACCCTTAAGGGACAGGGCAGGGATGGGGCGATGCCCCACACAGCGCTGCCATGTGCAGGGATGTCCCCTGCGGAAAGAGGGTGTTGGAGGGAGTGTCCTGGCCCTACGTGTCCCCCCAGAACCTGCCCCCTGGGGTTCTGCCTATGGATAAAGGGTGAAGGCAGCAGGCGATGCCCTGGTGAAGCAGAATCTGTTGTGCAGGGCGGAGAGGCCCTAAACCAGGGCGGGAGGAAGGCTGCAGGGATGCCTGGTGCTGCACAGTGTTGTGGGGGGCACTGCCCCTGCATGGGTGGGCACTGCACAAGGCAAGAGGGGGTTGGTGCTGCATAGTGCTGGCGGCTGGAGNAGCACGGGATAGAGGGGGCGCTGGGTGCTGCACGGTGCGGGGGGAGCGGGGGGCACCGCACCGGGCCGAGGTGTCCAGCGCTGCACAGAACTGCGGGAGGGGCTGCTGCAGAGGATGGAGCTGCGCTGCGGGATTTTGCATGCACTGGAGATGCTCAGGGCTGCCCAGGACCAGGGGAGGGGGAGCGCTGGGTCGGAGATGCCGGTGCTGCACAGGGCCGGGGGGATTGCGTGGGATGAAGGCCCCCGGTGCTACACGGTGCCGGGGGAGTGGGATGGAGGTGCCGAGCTCTGCGGCAGACCGCACGGGGGGAGGATGCTGGGTGCCGCACAGCAGCCAGCGCCAGGACGGAGCGGCCCGGCGCCGGGGACCCTGCGCGGGGAGGGGACGGGGACGGTTCCCGGCGCCGCCCGGCTCACCTGCAGGCCGGCGGCCTCGGCGCTGTGCCGCTCCTCCAGCTCCTGCAGCTGCCTCTCCAGGGACTGGTGGGCGCCGCGCAGGCTCTCCATCTCGGCGAGGCGGGCCTGCAGCTGGCGGCGGCACTCGCCGGCCTCCCGGCGGCTGGCCCGGACGGCCTCCTGGCTGCGGGCCGCCCGCTCATGAAGACGGGCGCAGCGGGCGCGGTACCAGTCCTCGGCCGCCTGCAGGTTGCGGGCCGCCAGCGCCTCGTACTGGGCGCGCAGCTCCCGCAGCGCCGCCGCCA